>JAOUQW010000046.1:8346891-8357937 GCA_028565825.1 Olivaichthys viedmensis | reverse complement strand
CCGGGGTTTCACTCATCAAGGCAAATAACCAAGATCATGATTAAGCAAGTTCCTCCTTTTGCAATAAGTAAATCTAAACTGCACATGTAGAGCTTGTGTCACATTCCACACGTCAAAAGCCAGACAAAACAGACAAAAAATAGAGATGGAGAAAAGACAAACAAGTACATGATGAGTGAAAACAGGAATTAAGAAGACTGAAGCCATAGATATATAAAGGAATACATGCAAAAAATAATAATAATGAAGTAATAGAGATACAATGTGATTGACAGAGTGGTCACCAAAGGTTACTTTAACCCATAGTGTTGCTCAGCATGATGGCCCATTACATTTTCATTAAACAAAATCCCAGTAGTTTCTGTTTGTACAAAATGGGTTTATAATTTGACTGACTGTACTGCACAGAGATATTGGTAAGCTCACCATGCAAAATTTGCAAAATACAATTTACAGAATCTTCTTTAAAGACGTGAATAAAGAGCTCATTGAGAAAATCACTGGCACTCGTCTGGAACACCATGAGTGGCCTATAGAACTGCATGACGTCAGCTGGCCTACCGCTCAAGATTTCTCATCAAAAACAGGATTATACAAGAACCCCATCCAGATAAGGACATGTGATTAACATAATCTGCTTGACATCAAAATGACAGATCAAGAAAGAAACTGGTCGTCAGTTCAGCTGTAAAGTTACATCATGAATCTTTTTTCTTTATTGAAACTTTCACCTGGCCATCTTTTGAAAAGACGACACCAGCTTTAGCGTTGAAGTGCCACTAAAGGTCCACTAAGGACAGGGTGACACGGCCGAACCTCATAGTGCAATCTCACATTAGGAAAGAGAATGTTTGTCATGGAAAATAATAAGTTCACATGTTCACCGCCCTTGCAACCACCCCCCACCCACACCCACACACAGTAACTGCAGAGTTGATAATACCAGCCCTCATGAAGTCATTTCATCCATCCTTGAGAATATAGAGGGTATTCTGGTCTAATCCTTACCTTCCGCTGTTGTCATAGTGCAAGCGTCTTTTTCACTCATACAGCAAGCAGACAGAAGGCAAAGAAAACACTGCTCAGGCTCCTTCAGAATCTCTCTCTCTCTCTGTTGTCCTGTCCCCCTCCCTCCCTTTCCTTCCTTCTGCTCTAATCTTGTGACTGCACACAGGACAAAAGCCACCCCACCGTGCTCGTGAAAAGCTGCTATGCAAGTCAGACATTTACGTAAACAGTCATTTTCTTCCTGTGTGCTCTCCTTTTGTTTCCTTCGATAATTGAAGTGCATAGAAAGTGAGCCTTCGTCACTGAATGCATACCACTGACCTCATTCCCTCATAAAAAAAATAAATAATAATGCTTAATCATTATTTATATATCCCCCAGTGTTAGGAGAGCAGATTTGGCATAAAATATTTAATTCAGAAGACTCTATATAATGTTATGGAACTTTTCGCAGCTGCAGCACTAAGAAGCATGGGCTTGTGCACAAAGAGCTTCTTTAATAAGTATACCTCCCTGCTGTTCAGTGAAATAACGCTTTTCCATCGGACAGCCCAGTACGGCATGTTACGGTTACTAATCTGAAGCCATGGCATAACGGTACCCATAAAAGTAAAAAGGAGTTCTCTGGAGGTTGTGATGGGCCCCGAGTAGTCCACAAGTACTTATGTAGACGCCTAATTGATGAGTAAAATATTGAGATTTGAATCTGGGAATCGATTTTGTTTGACACAAAATAATAATAATTTTTTTAAAAAGGGACGGCGCTGTTGCTCGTCTACCTCATAGGGCTCCTATTGAGCAAGAGACACAGAAAGTTTGTTTTAATGGCGGCAAGCGACCCCAACGAAGCCAAGATTGTTAAGTGCGAACATCGTCAGACATCAACAAAATACAACAAACATGCAAATGGTATTCTATTGGGCATGTAGTGCCATACGCACGTTCTACATTGCCATTATGTCATCCCCTATGTCATGCGCGTAGATTTGGGTATGGATGGTAGGGACATGTCTCAAGGGAGTACAGAATTGTCCCTACCCTATTTATAGCGATATACAAACTGTCAGTTTAATCGGCTCCACAAAGGGTTACGTCGAGCTTAAACTCCTCCTCAAAAAGGCGCTCATTTGACTCACTTGGAGGAGAGCATGCTCGTCATGCTCTGCCTCCTCCACTTACTCAAGAAAAATATTAGAAGAGAGACAGAGAGAGAGAACAAACAAGATAACAGAAGGTAAGTCAGCTGCCAAATCAGTTGAATATCTTGGGAGGTTTGGCACATAATGCCAAGCTGTGCATGTGTCATAGTGTGAATGGTGAAATAGTCCTAACATCACACTACGAGAAGACTGCATTGTCAATTACCACGGTTCCTTCACCAAAGTGATGTGAGCTAGCATGGACAGTTTTATCTAGCTAATCTGCAAGTGTAGCTAGCTAAGAATGGAGGCCATTCAGTACTCGTGGTGCCTACTAATGTTAAAACCGAGCCTAATGTTAAAGCCATTTGGGATTCTGCAGATTTTACATGGACCAATGGAAGAGCAAGAAATATAAAATTTAGCTAAATATCAGCAAAAACAAACATTAGTGTGATATTGTCTCCTAAAGCTGCCAAAAAAGGCAATTTGAACAGAAAAAGAAACTGGGGCAGTCACTACACTATTACTGCTTGCCGTACTGTTCAGGAGAAAAACACTTCTAGCTAGCGAGTGTTTTTTTCCTTCTCAAAATTACGGTTGTGTAACAAGTGATAGCTCCATCCATATGTTCCTGTTGGGTACTCTTGGTACCCTAGCAGGAAGAGGTGAGGTAATGACAATACAATTTAGTGAGAATATATTCGTACCACCTTGTTGGTAAATAATTTGTTAGTAATTTTAGTGTAATTTAGTTACACACGTCCATGGTACTCCCCCCCCCAACAAAAAATAACCAGTACGGCACATTTTATACCACACTCCTACCTGCTTAATGCCTGTATCGGTCCGTGTGGAACAAAAAAGAAGGCAGTTGGGTCAGTGCTCACAATTTGTCAATGACAAATGACACAGATCCCCCACCGTTAGGAGACAAAACTGGTCTCTTGGCAACCACGAGAACACCGACACGGCAACAGGTGCTCTAATGGAAGCCACTCATTACAGTGGATTACAATAGCTCAGGCTATTTGTCTTCATAGCAAATGAAGTGAAGAGCAATATAGCTTGCCAAAAGTTGAGCAGTCATGCTGTGGGGCAGTAGGCTTAGGTTAGTCATAGTGAATCAAAAAAGCAACGACGGGATTCTCTCATTATTTTAGAAATAACAAGCTTTTAAAAGTACCTTTATAGCACATAGCCTAATTACAACAAATATGAATCTGAATGACTTTTAAAACTTTTCATTGGGGAAAGAAGGACCGTCAATAAGTGACATTTTCTGTGTAATAGCAGCACTACTAGTAACACAATTCTAAGAAAACCAAGCAAGTTACTTATTTTGTCACCTATAATAAACAAACTAAGCGATGTACACACTTGAGCGCCATACCACTTCCCTCTGCACTAAGAGAAATAATCTGTCATCCAGAACCCTGTGCATGCTGACCTCCTGTAGGCAAACGCATCTACTGAGCAGCCTGCAAACATGGCGCATAGCCACACACACACAAAGACACACACAGACACAGAGAGAGAGAGCCATGACAGAGAGGACAAGGGTGTTCTGACTTTAAGTGTGGCAAATAGAGAACAAAACATACGAGAGACCAAGAAAACAATTAAATAGGTTTCAGGAAGCTTGTCAGGCACTTTTACCATATTATTTTCAATTAAACCTCACACAGTACGCTTTAATAAAAAAGTTCTTATTAGAGAACTTTAATATTAAAGTTCTTGCTTCAAAGAGGAAGAAGAAAAAAAAAAGAGATATCTTTAACTTTGCACTGGCTTTTAGTAGTGTTTCATTCCTCTCCCACCGTTGAGGTTCATCTCTCTTCACAGCAGCCTACCTCTAAGGCTAAACTTCAAAAAGTAGCATTCTGTAATTAATAAAACAAATTACATGTCTCGAATACCAGTTAAGACCTTACCTGAGCCAGAAGAGGGGATCATATTCCCAGATCGTTGGACTTCATCAAATCTGCCGAAAATTACATTCAGCCTGGAAAAATAAAAGGCAAAATTACATTAGTTTTGTAAAGCAAACCAGAAAACAAACTTTAGCATGACAGTTCCAAGTCACTTTCAAACCATAACCTTAAGTAAACTTCAGAAAACAAGAACGAGACTATAAAAAACGTGACCAAAATAGAAAATCTTTTACTCTAAAAAGATCAGTTCCCAAACAAAATGTACAGTGACTAATCTTCTGAAAAAGTTACGTGCATGTCGATAACAGCCCGTTTTGGAGTGTAATGACCGCAGAGTTTTAGAACCATGTCTATATGACCGAAGGCATGTTGTATAAACATGAGAAAGAGGGCATACACTCAAGATCACAGCACCAAGAACAAAGAAACCTACACTAAACCTACACAGTCTTAACATGGCTCAATCCCAGATATAAGCCCTGCTTGCCTGGTCGAGTCAGACATACAGGCGGGTGACAAATGAAAGGAAACACCTGAATAAATGAGTGCATCCACAGGGCACGAGGGGGCACTCAATGCTTTGAGGAGTATAAAAATGATGTAAATAGATTTACAGACAATGGACACAGGTTGGGATTAGCCTACCAAAGAAATGCCACTCATCCAAATTGTTTGCTCTGTTTACTTAAATAGAAATTACGAATTGAAATAGCTCGGTGTTAACACCACTACAAATGTAATAGTCCACCGGTAATTAGCCACTTTAGCCACCAAGTCAAGATGTGTGGCCCATTGAAGTGCGAGTTCTGGTGAGCAGATGCATGTGGAAAGTATAGCACTTGAGATTCTAATTCAAAATATAAACCAAGTCAAAGGACACGAGTACATGTTTTACACAATCCACTCTTATTTATCTACATCCCTAACCTATCCTGAATGTATGTGCCACACTAAGGTCATGCTTTTGTCCCCTGCTAAAACAATTTTAAATAAATTACACAGCCTTAAAACCCCCCCGATCAAACGAATAGGTGCTTCCCTCAGTGACCCCGGTTCCAATGGGAGGGTAACAGACACTCAATAAACATTACAGCCACATTCAGGGTACAATAAATAGTGGGTCTCGTGGACATCTTGCACGGGGTCACATATAAAAGCAGTTATTCTGGATTTGCTCTCATAATCTTTATGTTACACCTCCTCCGCTGTCTAGTGATGGAGCAAACAGAGGCGCTAATCTAATCACAATGCTGGTGTCCGGAATAATTTCATTCGAGTGTGTGCACACGGTCACTCACCAAACACCCAAAGGCATGAGAGATTAGACAAGTCACATTTTCCTAGAGGTTTTATTTTTGGTGAGTATTGGTCCACACTATCATCTGTCACCCAATCACACATCTGCCACTGTTCTGCTTTATTATATTGAAATGCAGCAAAGGCTAATTAGCAAGATAAAAACTGGAGCAAGAGAACAGCAAAGAAATATCGTCCTCGTCATCGGCTGATGATGTAACAGTTATTTCATGGGCTCAAGTTAAATCACAAGGGAGGTAGAGGTTTGCTGAGAAGAAATATCTTGCCAAATGACATAGTTAGCTGATAGTTAGCTGCACATTTTGAATGTGGTCCAACATGCATGCCTAAATGTAAACCTGGCCCATGTGGCAGGATGGTACGGTTAAACAACGATTTAAAATGTAGTATGGAGTAGTGGGTAGCGATGTAAGAAAGAACGAGGCATATGCCGAGTGAAAAGTCCGTCTCACCTTGATTGCGGCAGTCCTTTTTTGCTGAGGTCCACTCGAACCCTTTCTCCAACATGTCTATATATTTCCACAAGGCAATTCATGGCACTGTCCCTCACCTGGTAAAAAATGGGGTAGGACACAAGTGCACATGTGGACACACACAGAGCTTACATCGAACACAATAAAGATATTGAACATGAACGTTTCCCGTCCTTCATGAATTGAACGTTTTTCTTTGGTGAGATTTAAAATCTTTATTCGTTAAATAGCAAGGCTCTTCAAAATGCACACCTGTACCGAGCATTTATCAGGCAAAAACAAGTAAACAAGTAGAGGAGCACAAGGAACAAGTAGGACGTACCCACTGTTAGCTATAAAGGAAAATTTCAGTTTCACTAACCTAGTTATACCCAGTTCTTCTTACGTTAGTTACTTGGGTACAACCGGACTAATCTGTCACTGCAGCATTTAATTACGAAGATCATTTATGAGGCTCATATTCTGAATAATACCACCAGGGGGCCGTTGGCTCACAGAAGAAGACATTTTTTATTTCTCTGTTTGGTAACGGAACAAGGAAATGTTTTAAAATCTTCATTAGACCACATAAGCAATAGTACAGTATATGATGTGAACCTCTATAATATCTGAGATAATGTTAAATTAATTAAAAATTCAAGAAAAAAAACGTGCATACCTGACTTGTGGGGTCTCCCAAAAGATTACATATATGTGGTACAATTTTGCTTAGAGTTAAGCCCTGGGCACCGTACCTAAAACAGAAGAAAGAGAGGAATAGATTTAGTGAATCATGGAGGATGGCGTTGCTGGACAGTCTATCTATTGAGACATCTCCAGTGGAGAAATCACACGCCTCAAAGGCCTCATTCACACCCGGTATTAACGTCGGCCTCAGGTGATCTGATCACAAACGGACAGCGCTAGATATTGGATCGGATATTGGCTTTGAATTGGATCTGACGCGCCTTGGAGACACATCGTGATCCAATCAGTCAAACCACTTTCAGAGGTGGTCAGGGGCACATGTGGTCATATAACAGAACACGTCAGATAACGTCGAAGGACCGCCTAGTCAACTACGTCACAGGCCTAGGTCACTAAATACAAGCACAAGGGGTCAGTGGAGATGCATTTGAGGCACATGAAAATGCCACGTGTTGAGATAGTGATAGATCTCGGCTGTCCACTTGCGATCGTATGCTAATACCGGCTGTGAACGGATCCCATCTGGTTTAATGGGTTAAGCTGTAGATACGCAATCAATCAATAACATTCCAGAGAAACGGTGACTTACGTGTTTAATGTTGCAATGAGACAAAGACAGACTCCTTCTCTGGTCCTGTTGTTTTTGTGTTTGAATCCCCCCAGCATTCTGTCCCACACATACTGCAACAACAATTACACATATGCATTAGTTTCAATTTGGTTTCATGCCTGCTAAATGTCATTAAAGGTCTGACAACACCTTCCTCGACGAACCTAGAAGATCACTCAATTACTCAGTGAAATCTGTTCTTTAAGTAAGACCCCAGTAAAAAGTTAATTTACCGTTCCATTATTATAATTAATATGAATAGACATCTTGTATTATCCTTACAAACTTCCTGGTCCATAGCACAACTCCTCTGATTAAAAACATGTCAACAATGGCACCTACCAGAACAATGATTTCCAAGAGCTATCGCAATTCCCTTGCAAAATCAGTGGAAAGTTACCTGAGGGTTAGCGGCCTGCTCCATGATCTTCAGCAGCAGTGTCTGATCCTGGTCTCGGACTTGATCTTTGGCATCGCCTAATCGATCTATCAAGCTAGGTAAAACTGAGACGAAGGAAGAAACACAAAAAATAATCAATACAAGGGAAAACAGGACTGTCTAGGTCAGGGGCTACGCAACTGGTGGATATATCCCCCCATCTGTCTAGCACTCCAGATATATCCAAAAATGAACCTTCTTTCATATAAAACCAAATGTATGAATTTAAAAACAAAAGACTTTCACGATAATCACTGCAAAATAATCCTACCTGTTCCGACCTGGGCCCGAAAACGGTCTTGCAATCTTGTCACGAAGGCAGACAAAATGTCAATTCCCAGCAAGGCCAACTAGGAAAAGATATAAATAAAACAATTATTAATAGAGACAGACATGCCTGAAAAAGTATTGCAAGGGAATGCAAAGGTATGCCATTTTTAACTACCTTTCCTGCAAACACAGCTTGTCGTCATTGTTTTTCTAAAAATAGACAGTTTGTGACCTCAGTATTATAAGGTTCTACATAAACTATTCTCCTGTGGCGTTAGATTTTAATTTTTGCAAAGTTTTTGGTGTAATGTTTGAAAAAAATTCAAGTTCTATCTCCAAACTCACAGATAAACTTGGTAAAAAAAGGTTCTATCTGCTAGCCAATCAGCATCCAGGATGAATACGCAACATAGGCAACCTTGGCCAATCAATATCTAGGCTCTATTTACGCGCTGACAGAAGAGAGCAGACTCGAAACCTTAGTATGGCGAGCCAGAAGAGAAAGAAACTTTTAACTGTAGATGTTTTGCTCAATGAAAGCAATAAAAAGCATGTGTACAAAACATGATTGGTCTTGGTCGACTGTGCTCGCTGGTCTTATGATGTGTAATTGTTCTGGCACATTAGAAAGTCTTCAGCGCAGCAGAAAGCTAATATTGTAGCTCACGTCAGATAACATCAGCATTAAATATGATCAACATTAGTAATCTACATGCAATATTTCTTAATAAACTGAACCCTTCAGTGCAGCCAGGACTGAAGGTCAGCTAGCAGAGTTTATGAGAGTTTGGAAGACACGTGTGTGTGTGTGTGTGTGTGTGTGTGGTTGCACAGAAACATGTAGTGTATATTCAAATGTATTTTAATACGATAGTTAATATTGTTAAATGTTTTAAATTACAATTTTATGGTAAAATCACTAAGTGAAATATCTTGCATTTTAAATCTTAGAGAATACATTCAAAAAATAAAACTTATGAAACGCATACATGATCATAATGTGCTTTTAACAGACCTAAAAACGTCTCTCTCATTAATCACTCAGCAGAGAGACAGCCAGATAGAACCTTATAAAACATCAACAGTATTTGAGCTTACAGAACAATAAGGTTCTATCTGTTTGGCCAGTGTTCAAAAATCCACTTTATAGTATCAACATTCTGAGACAATTATAAAGTTGAAGTAACCTTAAAGTGCAGGCCTTGTTGAGCTGTACATGTAGATTTCAGTACTTTATAGTTTTGCTAGCTGGAACGTCAAAACGACTCTTCACCCAGATAGAACCTTATCATACTACGGTCACGAGTTGTTAAAAATGACCCCTGCTTTGGTAGAGGAAAAGTAAGTACAGGCTGTACAATAACAATTCAGGTGGTCCTACTCATGCCATGATGACCGCTGCTTTCATACACTCTTTCTAGCTAGCTTATTTGTGTATTGCGCGAGAGAAATCAGATCCGATCACATGACAGAATGCAGATGAGAAGAACGTATATAAAACACCAGTTGGAAATGCAACGGAGAGTTTTGATCGTTCATTATCCAGATGTTGAGATCCAGATCAAGTGTGAATGCAGGGTGTAAATGAGGCCCTAATGTCATTCTGTGCTTCAAACAGATCATACACGGTCTTTAAAACTTCAACTACAACCATATATTTACTAATTTCTATCAAAGTATTTCCCTACACCTCCACACTCGGCTACTAAGCTCCATCAGCAGATGGGCCTGAAGGTATAATCCTGATCCTTTTGTTCTTAGACAAAGGAGAATTACAGTAATTACGGTGATGAGATCTTAAAAAAGGAAGCTGGGAGAGAATTAGGCCACATCAGCTACGGAAAGCCAAACACACGTGTGCAGTAGTTGGACTCAATTGATGGACCTGATGACATTACTGGCCATTAGTAGAGGTTCACGTCATCTCCTAATGTGATCCAGGACATCCCACAGGTGATTCATGGGGTTGAGGTTAATCTAAAGGCGAGCAGCATTGAGCCTCTACCTCACTGTACAGTCACAAAAGTGTGTTGTTTCAGTAGCACGATGGATGGCAGATGGTGTTGGTTACTGTGGTGTGGTCACTCAAGAGTGATCAGATCTTGGATAAGTATCCATCCTGAAAGTCTACTGATACCTCATCTTCAAAACAGACAGCGAGGTCTCACTCAGCCTGCAGCATGCCACTGGCCTGCGTCCTTGCACAGGAAACTGTGGCCTTTTTCTTACAGTGACCTAAGCTATGAATTAAGACCTGATTACTTCTAAACTTGAGAAATTTGAGATCAAGTTGCATTTCTTTCTTCCATCAGTACATCTGTATTTCCATGAGTCATGTAACTAAAAGGCCTCACTCCATATACAACTCCTTTGTTGTAAAAAAGAAAAAAGAAAAAATGGAGGCCATTACACCTCATACCTTATTCAGAGTGGTTTGAAATTTCAGTGCACGTGCCTGGCACACAAACCCTTGCACTGCCCAAGTGAACTCTCACTCCCATCTTTCCAAACAGGTTTATCCATACTGCTCTGGCTAATATTAAGGATGTTAATAAATAAAACCAGTTGGATTCTATATTGTTTAATGCTAGAAAGTTCATTTCCATTGAACAACGTTTAAGATTTGAACTGGTGTGTTTAGCATTGATTTGTGAGGAACGTTTCTGAGGTGTACACGTGAGGGCGCAATAGAGCATTCAGGCCAGTGCTTCTTTTCAATATGCTGGAAGGTGATTAAAAAATTAAGCATACAGTGAAAAGGAGTGCTGCATGAGGCCACATCATCCAAGAGGACTATGGGATGTGAGGAAAATGTTGAGACGCTGCATACAATTTCTAAGTCTAGCAACTAACTTGTGCACACTACGGACATCGGTACCTTTGGAGTGGGTATGCCCAGTTCCACGTCAACACACGGCGTAGAAGACTGGTTCCTGAACATGTTAATGTTTCTCAACAAAAACTGTTCAAATATTTAGCCTCCAACAATTTTAAAAGGTTGGCTAGTGTTCTCTTTATTGTGTTATTTAGCACTTCTTTGTTGGGCCAAGCTAAATTGGTTATAAGCTAATGTTAATGTTAAATTTAAGCTAAATTTTCAATTCAATTCAATTCAATTTTATTTGTATAGCGCTTTTAACAATGGACATTGTCACAAAGCAGCTTTACA
>JAOUQW010000046.1:8314794-8326074 GCA_028565825.1 Olivaichthys viedmensis | reverse complement strand
GTGGGTGGGGTGGAGGGGGGGGGGGGGGGGGGGGGGGGGGGGGGCCGGCGGCAGGGGGGGCGGTGGTGCTGCCAACTGCAGCTGGTGTCATACTGGACATTCGCTCAGGCTGATCAAAGGTTAGCAGGTAGGGGTGGGAGGGAGAGATGGGGGGGGGCTTTTATTTTGCCATCCATCACTCGGCTGCATTTGGCGATCAATAAGGCCCATTAGACACTTTGTGCTCTCGGCGGAGCCCTGCTGCTCAGTCCCTGCGCACCAAACACTGTGGCATTTTCAGTTTTCAGAACCTCAAATTAACATTAGCTGCGTATCAATCAACCTGATCGGCTGCACGTCTCCAAGTTCGTGTGTTGGGATTGGGGGAGGGTTGTGACATGGTACATACGCATGTAATAAATATGTAAAAGATTGGCAAAAGAAGCCCCATGCATAATGAGTGTACAAGTAATGTGCAATTGATGTCGTTGGAATGGATCATCGGTGCACAAGCATGACGCTGACGAGGGGGGTTTAAGATGCATAGCCCCCAAGGCCCAGCAAAAAAACAGGGTCTCACGGCCATCTCTCACAGCAAATGAGTTAATATTATAGGTGAGGATGCTGGAGGGGTGTCTCAGTGATGGAATGGGAGAGGCTCATCCATTCAGACCTCATGACAAACCAAGGGACTTCAAGGCCTCATCTGTTTTGAATGGCATTTGAAAACAAACTGTGCCACATTTTAGAAGCACTATTATTTGTCACTGTTAGAGGTGAAGGTTGAGAGAGCTCAGAATGGTAAATGCTTAGCGACTGGTTCCAAATCTGGAGATTGTTTATGTTAACAGCACAAGCTACTAACAGTAATGTGTTTTTAATGAGAAAACAATGATGTATAACAGTATGTGGGTTAGTTTTCAGGCAAACGCACAGAGCCACTTCGATATCTTGCATTTTGCCAACTGTTTTGCCACACATTATGCACAATAATTGTCTTGGCTTATATCCAGCCACCACAGGTGGCATGGAGCACATAATTCTATAGGAAACAATAGGACAGAGTGATGCAAAACCAATGCTACCCTCCAGTATTTTGCCATTACAGAATCAGGGAGAAGACCAAAACGTTCGATTCCTGTCCCTGCATGTGGATCGTGAGTGCGTGACCCTCCAAACCTGACTGATGTCCTCGCTGTCGTGTCCGATGTCAACAGGATGTAAAATCCGCCCGCTACACTGCGTGCAAACCAATTCCAAAAAGGTTAATTAAATCAGTGAGCCTAATTTATTCTAATTAACTGGCTGTTCGGTACAGCAGGCAAGTGCTCTCAGTGCTTCATCAGTGGTGGAAAAAAGGAAGAAATAAGGAAGTAGAGAAATGGATGCAAAGGAGCTGAAGTATGCGCATACCTTCTAAAGCACAGTGTGGTAGACAGAATGTTGGACAGAGAAGGAAAGAAGGCCTGCTGGGGAGTACATGTGAGTGTGTGTGTATATGTGTGTAAGGATAGCCCTGGTACATTTTTGGCATTACACGTTGTGCATGTGAGCGTAATTGCTTTCCTCCAAAGCTGGCTTTTCTTCTTCTTTATGACTGTCACATCAAAAGGCAGAGCGTACATGAAACCAGCATGCCACAGCAGCCCCCATGAAATTAACCCTGCCGGGGATCTCTCTCTCCCCTTCTACCCGCTCCTCCTCCTCCCTCCGTCCCTCTCTCTTCCTCTTGCTTGTTTTTTCACGCTCTGTGGATCACCATAAGTCGCTGTAGTGTAGCGCCGGCGTGAACATTTTGCTTGACCTCCAAAGCCTTTCATCCTCTCTTGTACTCCAAACACACCGTGCCCTTCTCCTGCTTGCCTCCACGGTGCGCCGTTTGGGATCAGACCTCGCCTCTTGCCCCAATGAAAGGAAGCTCGCTTGTCGACAGGGCAACATGAACGGAGGCTAACAAATTGGATTCTGTACACATATGGCCGTCATTTTGTCACCATTGTGGTGCGAGACAGAGAGATGGTGTTCAGACAGAGGCTAGCTTGAGCATGCAAATGTGTATCTTGACTTGCACTGTTGCTAACATCCTTTATTCACTCCAGTGTAACACTCAGTGACCATCCAGTTGACTAGCTCTCTTGACAGCCCCACTTAAAAGCCCTCTGAAGGATTCTCTGGCCACACTGAAAAGCGTATGGTCTGACCATAAAAGCATAATAACCCATCAAGATGCAGCCAGAGTAGCTTCCTGTCCTTCTCACGCCTCTGTAGCACCACAATGAGCTGCCAGATGAGTCCGGCTGTCCTTCGAGTTGACCTTGTTAACATATCAAACGAGAATGGAGCCTGACCTTGTTAGATGTGTGGATTTAATTAACTTTGCACACTCTGGAATGGCCATCAGAAAAGAAGATGGTCTGCACCAAATTTCAAGCTGTAGTGTGTACTAGTCAGTGTTAAACCAGAAGGCAAGCAGGTTTTCGTATTAAGACATAGTGTTCTTGCCTCCAAAATCTTTATCTTTATTAAATTTGCATTTGTAAATGTAGTAATATAATGTATAAGAAGCATGCTTGCAAATCATCATTATATGTACATGCTGGTTGGTGACTCTCATTAAAAGCTTGAAAACTACATCCTGTATGAATCATTAAATGGATTTTAAATGTAAAACTGGACAAGTACTGAACATTGACAGTAGCTGGGAGTAGTGGCTCAGTGCATTGTTCATCCCCAGACTTAGGCCAGGCACTGAATAGACTTTTTGCTGAGCGTAGCCATCAGTCATTGTAATGGCTTATCTGTTTTTAGTCCTCGGCTACGCGTTCGGCACACAGCTCGGAAGTCTATTTAATGCATTTCTATCAGGGCACTATTTCAACATACAGTGCCTACATCAGAGAGAGATATGGAGTGCTTGCCAGAGAGAGAGGGAGGGAGAGAGAGATTGAAAAAGAGATGAACATGATCGCTGAGCCATGCATACTACCTCTGTTGTGGAGAGTAAAAAAAAAATTGATCTGACATCGATTTTCCATGCCAGGCTCACACTTTATTCCGTGTGTGCGTGTGTGTGTGCATACAGGGGAGCATGCACTGGCTGCCACATACAACATACAATACATACAGATCAAATATATTAGCGTGTGTGTTTGTACTTTTCCCCAGGGAGGCGCAGACCTGCCTGCTGAATCAGGCTGGCTGTATTCGCGTTCACACTGGCTGGTAATGGGGTTAAACAGCTCTGCTGACCTGCATCTCGTCTCACTTGTTACTGGCTGCCTGGAACCCTCAGCATGCTCTTTAACGGTGGCAGTAGAGGGGGAAAACAACATAAAAGAACCCATAAGCTAAGGTGAAGAGCGGTTTTCTTCAATGTGTCTCCCTTTTTTTCCTCGCTTTCATGTTCTGACAGCACACGGGGGGGAAAAAAACAAAAAAAACAAGGCAAAGCAAGTAGTGACGGAGGCCAATTTAATACCGGCATCACTATTAATAAATGGCAGCCATTATGCTACCAAATGGACTGGGCCTGTGTTATTTACTCTGAGAGGAAGACTGATATTCGGTGCTGAAAAAGCCGTACTGGAACAAAGATTAGAAGCACAGCGACTTCTTTATCGCTTAATGAGAAATGATGGGTGACTCTCCAGCGCTCCTTCTCTCTCCCTGACTTTCTAATTTTTCTTTTTCTTCAGTCCTGTTCTCTCTCTCTCTCTCTCTCTCTCTCCATTCCTCCTCCTCCAACCCACTGGGGTTGCCATGACAATGGTGCGTTGCCTGGGCAACGGTGGGAGCTGATAGGTTGGTGTAAAAAGAGATATCTGAGACTCCTCGGCTGTACAGGTAGGGTAAGAGAGAGAGAGAGAGAGTGAGAAAGCGAGAGAGTGAGGGTAGGAGAAATGTCAGAGAAAGACAAGCAGAGGCCAGACAGAGTTAGGAGGCTAGCAAAAGATAGGGAAGTAGGGAGGGAGGGCCAGAGGGAGAGGAGAGCAGTTGTAGAAGTAGAGCAGCAGCCAGCGCTCATTTGCCCCGTTCACTATAGAAAATGGAACAAAGGCCAGTGAAGCATGCCACACAAATCCTCTGACCTGAACACAGAGTGAGACATCGTCATTAGACAGGATACATGACTTCCAGTATCTGTAGGACAGGAGCACTTCGGAGCAAAGGTGTATGAATCAGAGCAATGTAAAGGGGAGGGTGTGTGTGTGTGCGTCTGCTTATAGACAAGTGTGACATCTGAGCATTATTCAGTGTCTTTGCCAGTCTAAAAACGTGGTCTACACACACACACACTTCACTGCTCCATCCCTTGCTGTGTGACTGTTGTGTAATCTAATCATGGCCCCGCTCCTTCCTGCGCTGCAGAGATAGCACAGACACGCTCTGCTTCTTCACTCAGAGGGAGAAAAGAAGCAGAACAAGTGGGGAGAGAAACAAGAGCTAAGCTAGAGGGGAATAAAACAGGGGAGAGATGAGAAAAGGATGAGAGGGCAGAGGGATGATAGTATGGAATGACTGATGTATAAAAGTAGAGGGGAAAGAAAACATAGAAGGAGGAGAAAGATGAAAAAACTGTGAGAGAGGCTTGATGGAGGTTTAACAGCACAGAGGGATGGAAGCAGAGATAGCACATGAGATAGATGAGAAAAGGACATGAGCCAAAAGCAATGAAATGGATTGATATAAAACAGGAGAAAGATTAAAAAAAGATAATAGGAGAAGAACTGGTGAAAAAAAGCTAACATGGTGGAGCTATGTGACATAAGAAAGGGGATGAACATGAAACAAAGAAGACAAGGATGTTAAAAGATGCTCTGTCTCTTCTGTTCTCAGCAGGGTGTCCTGTGCAAAGCTCACTTTGGGTCCTGGAACTTGACCTTGGGCGATGTGGTGGTCTTCCAGGGCCGAGCACTAATGTGCCCGGTGTGGATCAGCAGGTCCCACATCACATCACTTAAACAGCGGCCCTTACTGACCTCAGCACAGTCTACTCCCACTGCGCCCTGCCTAATGCACCTCCATCTCTCTGACTGCAGCGCAGCGAGAGACAGCGTCCCTCAGCACACGACTCAACGCTCCTCCATCTTACTGAGCCGAGCACACACAGAGTGAGGAATCGGTGCTCGATGGGGAACGGCAAAAAGTGCTTCATTTTCAGGAAGATTAATACAAAGGTTAGTTCACTCTTTTAATAGCCTCAGGATAGATTAGCAACTCCGCAGAGGCTATAGTCAGAAGGAGAAAAATAACATGATTTACCTTTCAGGCTTCAAATAGCTGAAGAACTGTGGAAAGTGAAAGTACAAAAAAATACATTTTTACCCAAGAATAGAAACATGTAAGTAACAACTCTGATTGGGAAATCGACCAGCATCATAAAAATCAGAAGATTTTGATAGTCTAGTTATGAGGCTGAGAACAAAGCTGATCCAAGACAAGTGTCTCTGAGGAGGTACTGAAACTAGTGGTCGAATTAGAAAAAAAGGTTCAAGGGGCATAGTGGGTTCAAACAATTGCAGTGGGGGTGAGGGGGGAGGGGATTGCATGTGAACCAGTTAGCTAGTTAGCCTAGCCAGCCTACTAATATAATAGCCTAATTAGAGTGACATAGCAAAATTAAATATTAAGACAATGCTCCAAGATTATAAGAAACAGCAAATGGAGTGAAATCGAGGGACATCTTTCTGGTTAATGCTTATTGTCATACTCGCGTAAAAGATATCATATAATAACAATTATCCAAATGGAAAAGGGTATGGCAGTTTTACAATTTTGTTGATTTTTTTCAACATGTCAATTCTGGATCATGCTTTTCAGCCTCTCTTTCTTTAACTAACCATCTACCCATCTTTTAACCCTACTCCTCTGCTCTGTGCAGTGGTGCACTGGCGCTTTATTTGTTGGTTATATGATGTATGGTGTCACCAGGCGGAAGGAGATGATGAATTGAACAAAAAGAGCGAGAGCCTGGGGCTGGCCAAGAGTTTGCTACATGCGTGCTCCTGAACGGAAACCATTTACTCGTGCCTTGGAGGGGTCATATAAAATCGTGTTACCAAACTAGAATGCACCCCCCTCCAAGCTTCTGCCTCTACCACCCTGTGAAAACACAACCAGCTCTCCTGCCAAGTGCTAATAAAGTGGAAGAAGTCATTAGATGTAGAAATGAGGGGGAAAAAGAGCACTTTTCATCTCCCTCTTTTTAGCTGAAAGGATGAATTCTCGCTCAACGGTTTAGATCAGTAAATGCTAAAATGATCAGTGCCTAATTTAAGGCTGTCGGTGAACTCATGCTGCTCCACTGTACATGTGTGGCTTCCATATTCACAGGGCTGCTGGAACTAAGAATTCTGCTCCATTTCCTTCTATATTCTTAAGACTGGCAGAACTAACTATTGTGCTCCAATGTTTTCCCCCCAATCTCATTTGTCTATTTAGCCAAAGAGCCACGCGAATGGTGACTCCCCCAGTGGGACTGCTGCGAAACACAGGAACGCTCCCATCCTCCAGAAAGCAATTTGTGGCCGGTGCGATTAAGGGTATCCAATCACACGGGGCACACTCGGCTGAAGCGGGCGAGATGGGGAAGGTGGAGGCGCTTGGAGAAAAGCTAATTCGGCACGTAGCGAGAGTGTGTGCGTGTGTATATGAGAACAAAATAAGACCCATCAATATATTCAAACTGTAAGCCTAGTGTTACTTACACCTAAAAGAAGACACGGAGCTATGGAGAATGCAGATACCTACAGCGACAATAAGATTAGCATGTACATATTAACATGTCCATAAAGAGCTCCGAGGCTCTCTGTCTGAAATCAATAGCTATCAATCACATTCCATATGAGCACTCTGGATATCTTTGCTGATGACTTCATTAATCTAAATGGACAGGTAGCTCACCCCTATTATACTTGCAAGACACCCAGGACCCTCATTAGAATATTAGGAAAGTATGTTGCTATTGATAGACCTTGTTGATATTGGGAGTGTATGGAGAGAAAGGCTGCTAGGTCAGTGCTTCCTTGTTGATGAGATTGGACTCTTTTCCTAAACACCGGCCCTGCTTGTCGAACTTGTTGACCTCCCGTCGGAATCACGATGTACAGATAATCAATCGAGAGATCATGGCCACCACCGTCTGGCCCCATGACTCAGCACTCAGCCTCGCATTGCCCCTGTCTGCATCGCCTCACCTTTGTTCAGCATAGTCATCTCTCTGGAAGTCATGGACATGGGGTGAGAGGGAGAAAAGCGAAGGTTTCATGCACTCTGCAGTGATGCTGCCAATTTCTTCCTCTCAATGCAATGCTGACTTTTATTCGTCCTTCCTCTCCCAGGTCTGTCAGACACTGCGAGAGAGGAGAGATAAGACGACTCCATGTTCGCCGCTGAAATGCTGAAATGCAGTAATGCACTCTAAAATGGCTGTAGATGTGTTAACCGAGGGATTCGACAGAAACCGCAAGCGGCGAGTCCACGATGCAGGCAACCTGGAGGATCAGCTCACCCACTCACGTCAATTACAGAGGAATAGATTCAATTTGCTGGGAGAGGCGGAGGACGAGTCGTTATGGTGTTGCTAGTCAGAGACAAAGTCAGACTGAACACACACAAAAAAAATAACAATACAACAGAGAATTTGTACTATTGTTGTTTACAGTAAGGGTTTCTTGTTTTTTTTTGTCTGAGCACCCCTTTACTGAGGTAGAAGGCTCGGGTAGAATTAAACTTCTTCCTTCTACCTATCAACTGACTCTCAACAACCTGTCAACAGATATTTATCTATCTTTCAACCATATGCCATATATTTCATCAATAGAGTACACATGGGGGTGGTGCAGCAGACCACGTTGGTGCCTCACAGCTCCAGGGTCTGGGGTTCGATCCTAAGCTCGGGTTACTGTCTCTGTGGAGTTTTATACTGTAAGTTCTCCCTGTGTCCCACGCACTGTACTCTGGGTACTCCTGTTTCCTCCTACCTCCCAAAAACATGCTCGTAGGTGAATTAGCTACTATTGGCTAAATTGCTCCAAGGTGTGAATAAGTGTGTGCTTGTGTGGCACCCTGTGATGAACTGGTATCCCGTCCAGGATGAATGAATAAGTACACATAGACTGGGTTCAAAATAGTGATGGCACTAGGAAGAAGTTGATAGTCTATATATATTATCTACTGAACATCAACCACCATTAACTGTTGACATGTTGTTAAGAATAAGTTGATAGGCTGGTTCATGACAGGTTGTTGTCTGTTAAGTGCAATATTATCCCGTTTTGCAAGCTCGTGAATGGTTTTACCAGTTGGGACAGAATCGTTAGAAAATCATTGACACTCGTGATGTTGCTGCTCGTGATGTTGCTGCTCACAGTGTATGAGATATATTAAGATCCGATCTGAGCGGCTTATGGGCTGCGGGAAAAGTTTGTCTGTTTGAATTCGTGATTTGTGAGAGATCAGCCGAGCTGATACAGCGTTTTAACGCATGTTGTCCAATCAGGGAGTGGCGTTGTGTTTATGCTTTTGCAAGTATGCCTGCTTACTGTGTTGGTGTGGACACGAGAGAAAAGAAGACTAGCTAGTTAAATTACGAGCAGAACTGGTTGCTTTCAAAACTATCATGGCCAGGTCCTCAAAAAATAAATATTGAGAAAATTTTCTCACTACAATGCATGATTTATATTTTAGCAGATTAGTAACCAATAGTCTACAACTCTGCCACAAACTGTATACTCCCGTGTTAAATAGTATGTTATAAATATTGCACTACTGCTTGTACAAACCATATTTGGCGTAATATTTTAACCAAAGTGTATACAAAACCCAAGAGTCAGCAAACTGTGAATGTTATGAAGCACGATCCGTGCTCTGGGTTTCTGAATGAACATCTTCCAAACAGGTTGGAATTGGGAGTTGGGAGTGCCACTGCAGCAGTATGGATAGGTGGACGCTCTGTGTGGTTGGGAGTGTGTTGGGTGGATTACAGGCTGGTGTTAGCCATGGGGGCTCTGGCCTCAGTTCCTGTGTGGCAGGCAGGATATGCTGACCCTGCCGTTCTGCTAAGTGCCCTCATCCAGTATCTCAATGAGCTTCTGACAGGATCTACCTCTCCCACACAGCAGGATGCTGCTGGAGTTTTGATCCTTCAGGAATAGTTGCAGCTAGCAGGCCAGTTCAGCGTACTGTTAACAACAGAGGCTTTTGAATGTCAACGGCACACCCACTGGCATGCACTACAGTTATATGGTCTCTAGCATGTTATGGTGTTGTTATGGCAATAACTGCTGCTGTAGGAGAAAGCAGGTCCAGCAAATAAGGCCAAGTGTACAGGCTTAAAGCAGGACGTCGGTAATGCTTGCTGTGTGCCTACAAAACTGTCTAATATGCAACGTCTCCTCTAATTTGCTGTTGTTTTGTTGTTCTTTGTGGTCCATTAATTTGTTTTCATGCTCTACATTTAGTATTCATGCTTCCTTTTGGCTTTTCTGTTTTTCATATTTATTTGATATGCTCTCATTTGCATTTGTGCTTCATGATTAGTATGCCTCATTTTCATTTTTCCACTGAGTATTACGAACAAGCCAACCACCATAGTCTTTTTAAGCACTCAATTTTATAGGGTACGAAAATTGGGGGGGGGCCCTTCTTTGAACATGTGGCGTTTCATGCTTCTAACATCTCCCTTAAACATACACTCACACTGTACACGCTCACTCAATGACATGTAAAACAAGTCCCTGCAGGGGGGAAGATGTAATGCACCTCTCACTGTATTACATGCCTCTGACTCATGCAATCTCACTCACTCTTACACACACATACGCTCTCTCTACTCCATGCCTAGGCTCCCATCTCCATAATCCTCTTACAGCCTGTGTGTCACACTGACACACATTCCTCCAGTCACAGACTCCCCTCTCAGGCATGCATGCTCTCACCTCCACATCCGGCACCTATCAATTAATCAGTGTTAATGTAATATCGAAGCAATCCCCCACTATCAGGCCCAGCATCACACCACTGACTTCCTGTCCACTACCACCTCAAAAACTTGCCCAAGGACACAGCTTAAAGCTTGTAAGTCACTGAGTGCATACTTGGCAATTAGATGGCCCATACAGGACGAGGTGATGGAGAAGGACGAGTGTGAAGGTAATGCAGAAGGACGCAGGAGGACGCCATGAGCGAGACATGGAATTAATTGCCACCTCATTGGGTCACATGTCACGGGTGACGGCGTGAGCCATGTAAATGTTTCAACAGAGCTGGTAGATAAGTGTCACATGCAGTAGGCGAGAAGGAAGCTGACATACCTCTGAGACAACACGCTCCTGGTGGTATGGAAAACAACTGCTTGAGTTAAAGTAAAGGTCCTCTCCAGGAAAATCATTTGAAAATATAAAAATGTAAAAAAGTAAAAAGTGGCTGAAATTGGTGAAAGCGAGGAAGTATTTAGATTTATTTAATGGAAGGTCGATTTAAGAAACATGTTTATCAAAAAATTACGTTTCTTAGAATTCAATAGAAAATGTCATGAACAACTCCTAAACCAGCGGTAATGGGTCTGCAGACAATTTAAGTGTCAATATTTTTGCTACAGTTCTTTTCCTGTCAGTGGATAATTATGTAATTCCTAAACACTTACACAATTTACTGTTCACAAACATGACATTCTCACAATTTATTTTCTGAAATATAATGGGAAAGGAAATTAGGCTAAAAGGTTTTCCTTTCAAACTGTAATGGAGTAGAATTTCAAGATGTCAGAACTAATAGAAAACTGAACTACTTAAGCCCAAATCCTTTAAAAATCTAATTAAATATACGGAAAAAAACCCTGGATTAATTTCCACCACTGGTTAAAATCATAACCATTATAAAAGGAAAACTGTTCTCATATCAGTGTAAATGAAACTTTGAAATGGAGTTGGGATGTTAGAATATCAGTGCTGTGTGTAACAGGGTACACAGCGTTATACAAGAAATGAATATTATCATTTATTAATTCTGTGGATTTTGCATCAGTTATGGCATGATTTATAAATGAGAAGAAGCATAAGAATGTATTGGCATCCTCTTTTAGGACCATGTCTCAATTCTCCAGTCCCTAAAAACCCTAAAAACCCTCACAGTGCCTCCAACCGCCTGTTATACTGAGGAAGATATGTTTCATCATACACCAGTCTTGACATGCTTGGGCTGCATGGAGCAGGTTAGAATTGCTGATTTAGACCACAGAATCTGAGATAGCTTTCGTGTCTGTCAAACATCGTCTCTCTCAGATGCTGCGATAGATTGAAT
>JAOUQW010000046.1:8282785-8295246 GCA_028565825.1 Olivaichthys viedmensis | reverse complement strand
TTTTTTTTCCCCATTCCCCCGGCCCCCCCCCCACACAACCACCCCCAGGGACCAACACCCAACACGAGATCATCGGCTTTTCCCCTTCCCCCCCCCCCCCCCCCCCCCCACCTTTCTCTTTCATTCTCTCTCTCTTGGGGGAATAAGGCTAGGAGGTGGAGAGCTTATGCTGGCAGGCTGACCAAATAAGATAAGGGAGTCAATGCACATGCTCATCAACAGTCAGAGCCCATCAAATATTCATGGGCCTTGACAGAACCTACAGTAAAATGGCCAATTTGCCTGGTTGTGGCTGGTGCACTAAAATTGGAGGATGGGCTCCAGCCTCCTGAATGTCCACAGGAGAGGGTGGGGGAAGCAGGCAGCCTTAGGACCAGGCTAGTATTATCCTCCAATTTTCCTGTGGGTGATTGTGTTCTATGTGACTGGTGTGGACAGAGATCATGTGTGTATGCTTAGCAGGAGGGGGAATAGGGAGCTCTTTGTCCAAGCATTGAGAGGAGGAGGTGATTTTGGAGAGAGAGAAAGATAGAAGAAGGGGACATAGGGTTGAGAGTGTAACAGAGGGTACAGGAGAAGGATTAGGACAGGGAATGGTCAGTGACAGAAGGTTTTAAAGCATACTGATTTTCCAGGCAGGACTTAAAACCAAAAGCTTGTGACCAAAGTGCAAATAGGGTTTGTGACAAAACCTTATCAGGGCTCTATGCTCAATCCTAACAAAACAAATGAGGAATTTTTTCATATAAGCTGATTTACAGCATAGTTAAAAAAATAAAATAATTCTATCTACATTTACATAGGTACTTTCTTTCTACATTTACATAGGTTGAGTAAACTCAACCATACAGAATATGGAAAAATATGGGGGCAATTGAGGCTGAAAATTGTCCTTAGATTTGAAAAGTACAGTCAGAGAGATTGAGAATTGTTTAAATAAGTCCACCAAGGGCCCACCAGTATATTGGCGGCTGTATACTCCAAACAATGAAAGAACTAAACTAAAACAAACCACCACCAAACACACAGTCGTGAGTATACTAAAAAAAATTGTGTCTTTCACTAGGGGCACAGAAGGGTTTTGAGGGGCTGTGACCTGAGCCGATGTCATGAAAGCCAAATACAGTCTATGCATCAAACAGACAGCAAATAAACAAAGAACAATAAATATAATTGGACCAATTGCAGAAAAGGGGAGGTTTCTGAACCAAAGACAGCTTAGGAGTTCGGTTTGGGAGCATACGCACACCGCATGGTACAAACTCAAACCACCCAGTCTTTCTTCCTCAAAAGATGTCTTTTTGCTTTGAAACGTCTTTTTCGTTTGAAGTATACAGCAGGCTTAACTTAGTCTAGAGCTGAGGAGTCTCAGCTCTCACTGCAATAGATCCAGGAGCTGCCCCAGTCTCTTAGCACAGGTACACATTGCAGCCAGTACAACCTAGAAGACAGCATTATCCCAGCACAGGCAGGCTAAAAATTATAAATTGTCGCATTGCACACTCTTCTATTGATGCAATATGTACTTTATTTCTAAAAGTTACAGTCTTCAAGTTGCTTTGCTCTTCTGGGCGAGAGGTGGGGCTACAGGAAAGAAGATTTGAGTTAATACATTAGCAGGCTGAAGCAATCCACCAGAGTGTTCATAAAATAAGTGCTCATAAAACACCCTCCTGTCAGGCCGGAGCAGCTCGTCACACTGGGTACCAAATACTGAAGCTGCAGTGGCAGGGACAATGAGGGTAAAGTGTGGTCAGCATACACACACCCAAGCTGCATATGTGTGTGTGGCAGTGGTGGCCATAGATACACTGGAAGCTGGGAAAAATTAGGTCACCCTGATAGAGAGAGTAATTGGCAATACCAGAGGAGATATCACGCTGTCGGACAAGTGGCGACTCCACAGGAGATCTGCAGAGGGGGAACTCCAGAGACTATATCACACACACGCAGACAGAGAGGTGCTGAATTATCCCCTGGGCCACGGAACACGCACATGTACACAGAGAGAAATACAGAGAGTGAGATAGGAATGGAAAAAAGGGGCAGAATAATGACACCGCAGGGGAGCAATGAGCTAGCTGAAAAAAGAGTAAAGAGACAGAATAGGTCAACGAAACAAGAAGGAAATTGATATAGACAGAGGAAGGGCCAGAGTCAGACATAAGTGGGCAGAGGAAAGAATTTAGATAACAGCTCAGCACAGAAAAAAAGAGCGAGTGTGAATGAAAAAACGACTTGACATGGAAACATAAAGAGTGCAATTTAAAATCTTTAGTCTTATTCAGAAGACTAGAGCAGAATGTAGTCAGAACACATGGGGCTCACAAATTGGGGACGTCTGAAAAATTTATATGACATGTTACAACTTCATTCCCATTAAAGGGAAAAACACACCAAGTCAACAGAGGGGACAAGTCAATGTCTATCTATAAATGATGGGTGTATTTTCCTCATGTAGTAAAACAACATGCCTGAAATGACACTGTTTTTGAGTGTGAACTGCAATTTAATTAAGCAGACATTACATTATTGTGTTTAATGGACATCCATGTACCCCCATACATGTTCCATCTACAACTGTAAGCACTCCATTAAGCACATGTCATTTAGCAGCTCCCAGTTAATGTGGGGTCAGGCTAAATGAAATATTGGACATGAACATTTCTGCAGGTCTCCCTGCACAAAGTATAGTATAACACAGGGCTCCCAAACCACAAGTGTGCAAATGAATCTACTCCATATGATATTGTCTGTTATCAGGAAACATACTGAAATCCTAGTAAAAGTACACAGGATGATTGGCCCATCAGTCTCAAAGTAAATATCCATCAGAAAGTCTGCCATTATTTTACTCCAAGTCATCGCTGAACTATCCTTTATCCATAAATGTTTGCATTGGCTTTTGTGCACCCATCACACCTACATCCGCTTTATATCAGCCTGGCCGGCATTAATTAAGGTATTGAGAGAGTGTCATTAACGTAGTAATAACTCAACGGGCTAAATGACTGCGCGGCAAATGGCTGTGCCTCATTACCCTCATATTTCATTGCTTAACAAACATGTAATTGAGCGCATATGTATTTGCCTATTGATGGGCCCATTTGCAGTTTCCCAGAAAGCTGTTCTCGACTCTCGAGCTGATAGAGTAGGAACAGAATGACAGTGGGCAAACACCAGTAGGCTATTCTTCAAGCCGCAAATAGCACTTTAACAATTTTCTTTAATACGAATAGTTATCTAATTCTATCCCTACATTGATTTGTAAGCATGCTATTGCCTGTTTGATGTGGGTAAACATACAATTATACCATAATATCTGCCAAGGCTTCTGGGTTTTTTTTTCCCGTGCTAATTGTCTGCAAAGTGAGCCGTGAATCGAATGGTGGAGCTGCCAAATGGCACTATGGCCCTGGCAGACATTGCCCATTTAAAAGCACATTTCTGTGCGTGCAGGGACCAGACCCAGTGCATTTGGACCTAGCACAGCACCTTCACTGTTTATTTGGGCGCCATTATCTTTTATTTGCAGGCTGATGCCTTCTCTTGGCAAGACTGCCGCAGCCAGTAATTTAGTGTTGCACGGTCTGCAAGGCAATGAAACAAGCCCCCAAGTCAAGATAAAGTCTTCATATATAGACACATGTAATCCACGCCGGATTAAATCATTAATGCGTGAGTAAATTATGTATAATTAGCTGTGTGGGGTGCTCTCCATTATACACTTTTTCAATTTGTATAGTCATTTATAAGATGTTGGTGTATGGTTGTTTGGGGCTGGTACATAATCAGAAGATTTAACAATAATAATGGCCATCTACTGTAGAAGAGACAGAAGGGGGAAAGAAGAAGATAGAGGGGGGCTGAGATTGAAGGAGAAAGGATTCCAAAGACATCCACAGACTGCAGTTTTATTCTCAACAGCCCAACATATTTTATATTGTGCAAATGTCCATCAAAATTGAGGCACTTGACAGGTTATTGCACCTTAACATAAGATATCACAATAAAGAGACAGATGGAAAGAGTGAAAAAAAAGCACAGAATACATAAAAAACAGAAGCCCAACAGACAATGAAAGTGAGAGACTGCGAAAGAGCGAGACAGACAAACTGTACACATGTAATATACTCAGGACAGGCAGAGATTTGTGGTGATAAGTAAAGCTTGCAGAGGTTGTAATGGTGAGCGAGGAGTGAAACAGTACATGCTTGTAGCAGCAGCAGCAGAAAGAGCGAGCCCTCGGAGACCTGGCGCTACTGAGTGGAGCTGCTCGTTGCCTAGCGGCACCAGCCAGTTGCCTGGGAGACATGTATCTGAGGGGTGCGTGTGTGTGTGTGTGTGTTTGTGTGGAGGGGGGAGAAGGTACCGCTGCTGATAATGCCGCTCCAGTGACTGCCAAAAGCCTGAATTAGAGCAACATTGTAGCCAAGAGCCAGTCACTGAGAAAGGTCACGAAGAAAACGTCCCAAATCAGATGCAGAGGACGAAGCAACCTCTATGTGTGTTCCCCAGGCTCGGCAGAGGACAATTGCTTTTAATGGCATGATTTTGGTCAGCCATGTGTGTTTAACCCTTCTGAATGAAGTAGACACAAGGAAGAATGGCCCAAAATGTCAACTGGTAATAGAGGGGATGGAATAGACCTGGTCACTGCGAAAAGGTCAAACAAAAATATTAAATACCCAGGAACAAGAAAGGGGCCGGTAAGAGTTGAATTGGAGATCTGTATAATCACTCCCCACGAGGATCTTCAGATTAATGAGAAGGTGACATTTATTATGCGACAATTGAATTGGAAATTTAATTAAAGTACCTAATGGTTATTGCTATTATAATATTGGAAATAAGGTTTCAAATCATAAACTGAGATTTATAGACAACTAAATATTTTTCTTCAGCTTAATCTGAAATTTTGCATGATGATATTATGATTTTGCATAATTTGTAACAGGAATACTAACAGGTTAGCAAGGGCCCTGTGGAAATTCTAGTAAAATAATGGTAAAAACTTTTTTTTTTTTAACTGTGCACCCTTGACACTGAAAAGCATTCAAAGTTTATAGACGCCTTCATTAAATATTAATGCTAAGGATATGCATCATAACTGATGGGTATAATTCAATGACAACATGAATTCAGTATTTATTGCAGTGTGGCAAGCTTGCAAAACTGTCATTTTTGTAAAAAGTTGCGCAGAAGAGTAGAAGGGTTTAAAAAAGAAGCGAGAAGAGGGAAAGTGAATAACTTTTTGTAGTAAACAAAAAGTAAAGTGTAACATTTAAAATGTATGCTTATGAATCTTTATGTTCAGCACAAAGGTACAGAGGTAGAAATAAGTGTCATGGGCCCATGGGCTCAACGTCCATGTCCAGGTGGGTACTCAGAGGTCGGTTTCGCACCGGGGAATGACCACCTTCTCCAGCGCAGCCAGGGAGTGGAACGACGACCTCAACCTGCGGGGGGGAACGGAGGAGCGATTATGTCCTCAGCGGGGGCAGGAGGTGGAGGAACATCACCATCCACGAAGCCCGGGAGCGACCTGCGCGCTGGCCTCCAGCGGTGCGGGAACGACCATGGCGCAAACCCCGGTGGTGCTACCCCCGAGATGATGAGTCTTTGGAGAATCTCCGGGAGCTGGTCCATCGCGGCATCCGAGACCTGAGGAACGCCCTCCGCAGCGCCAGAGACCTCGGCAACACCCTCTGCAGCATCCAGAAACTGGGCCACGCCCTCTGCGGTGTCGTGCATCTGGGGCATGCCCTCTGTGGCGCCCTGGATCTGGGGCATGCCTCCTACAGCGTCAGGGGTCTGGGGCCTTCTACAGCGTTTCTATGGCATTAGGGGCCTGGGACACGCTTTCTGCAGTGTCAGGGGCCTGGGGCATGCCTCCTACAGTGTCAGGGGCCTGGGGCACCCCTCCTACAGCGTCAGGGGCCTGGGGCACCCCTTCTCTGGCGTCGGGGGCCTGGGGCATGCATCCAGGGCCTGGAACCGGGATACGCTTTCTGTGGCATCCAGGAACTGGGACACGCCCACTGTGGTGTCCAGGAACTGGTATACACCCTCCGTGGCGTCCAGGAACTGGTATACACCCTCCGTGGCATCCAGGAACTGGTATACACCCTCCGTGGCATCAGGGACTACCTCGGCGGTCGTCAATACCCCCCAAAAAACGTTTTTTAGGGGATCTCTTTCTCCACTCCTCGGAGGCTTAAGAACCGAGCTGGCTCCAAGGCGCGGCGGGGCTGCCCCCGTCTTTCTCCGGTGGCACGATCGGGCGGCGGGGAAATCAGTGTGGTAGCGCGACCGGGGTTCGGCGGGCAGTAGCTGTTGCAGGCTCGGCGGTGTGGCGGGGCAGCCCCCACCTTTCTCTGGTGCGCAATTGGGTGCCGTGGGGATTGGCATGGGGGCGCAACCAAGGGGGCGGCCGGCAGTGGCTGCTGATGCTTTCTCGGCGGCATGGCAGGAGGGGTGAGCTGTCTCAGTGACACCACCAAGGCGGCCAGAACAGCCGCTCCTCGCCCTCCTGGCAGATCCTGGCCAAGCCCTCCACTTCCCAGGTGGAGAGGGGCTTCCCCGACGCGGTGATGTCGTTGAACCAGCACTGATGCTCCGCGAGTTCCGCCAGTAGCTCCTCCAAGCTGGCTGCCCTCGTGATGCAGCTTGCTGTGTCCTTCTTTTTGGTGCTTCATTCTGTCATGGCGTAGCGGGATGCAGGACACAAGTGCTAGTCGTTCAAACATTTATTAACAAACATAACTCCTACAGACACGACACAGACACAGCATGACATCAAACATACAACGAAGCACAAAACAGGATGGGTACATGGGGATATTTGTACAAACTAATTAGGGAGACGAACGAGACACAGATGGGATCAATTACATCACGAGACAGGAATGAACAAACAAACACAAGGAACGTGGTGCTCGTCGCATAGCAAGGCGACAATAAGATAACAGCCACATCAATGTAGAGATTGAGCCGTAATTTCTTCTTTAATCAAAATCACATTTACGGCACAATTTGAGGTATATTACATGTATATTACAACTGGGTGATTATCATAGATGGTGTTTAAGATCTTTAAGCTGTGACGGTGGAGGCCCAGCCAGACTCTAACAGTAATGTTTGTTTCTATTCCTTATAGCTGAGTGTAAGCCTGATTAAAGTCATTATTTTGGTTGTAAACCACCACACCTGAGTGTTCTCGGTATTGATTGCCTGTTGAGTGAAAGTTTGCTTTAACACCCACAGGGCTGTAGAATCTAGAATCACTACTATCCGCAACCACACACACCCCCCCTCTCTTGCTCGGTCTTTCTCTCTCCTTCCGTCTACTCCTGTCTCTTATTCTAAAATGGCCTGTTCTCATCAATTAGCAGGTTCTGCTTTAGCAAGGCTGCAAAAAGCTTTTGGGTCTGAATGTGGGGTTGGGAAGCTCTTGCTTTGCCTCCTCTTCCAAAACTGTGGAGGTTGTGTGAAAAGGACGAGAGGAGCCATGCTGAGGAGAACCCAGTGGGAGGGACAGCAAACAAGCCACCAGCACCACCAGGGGTCCACAGTAAAGCCTGCCCTAATATTAGCCCATGAGTCACATCTCCGCCACAACGCATCGTGCTTCCAAACCACACTTAAATTGGTCTTCATTTTTCCCTAGGCAGAACGCTGCCCGAGGCACACCACTATGGTCGAGTAGCACACCTTCTTAAATGCCCTGTGATGCGGGGCATCGTCCACTAGCACTCTAAATTAAGATCAATCACCTCCCTGCTGAGGATTGGCACAAGTCTGGCACAGTCTTGGGACCTGCTGCTTTCAGTGAGGCACCATCTCTCTGAGAACTGTTCATGTGCACTGTTCAGAAATTAATGTGAACGATCTTGATTTTTCTTGATCTTGACTCTATTTCTAAAGCTTTATATTAACAAGGATCCTAATTAGCTAGTCATGACAGGAGCTCTACCCTGCTCCTCTAAGCATTAAATACACTTCAGTACTGTCATGGGTAGTGCCATTTCCCCCAGTCGAGCGAATAAAGCTTCAGATCATCTACAAAATCCACTGGCACAAGAGACACACCATCAGCAGTAAATTGGGCTCCATGAAGATCAGTGAACAAATTTCAACAGCTCGGTGCCGAGCCCTTTCCAAGCGTGACATTTTTAAGATGGTACCAATGAGTCGCCTGCCAGACTAAAGACTACTGCCAGCAGATGGGTGATGTCAGCAGCAATGAGCATAAAGTATTCAAGAAGAAATCATGGCTCTCACTTGGCTCCAAGACTCCGGCACCCCCATGTGTCCTCAGCCCTGTCCTGAGGGAGCCGAAGCAGGGGCTGCATCAGGAACAGGCACAGCGAGCCGGACCCAGTGTGGCGCCACCAGTCTGCCAGCCTAACAAGGTCCCCCAGGTCGTAAAACACATGGGGTGTGGAAATGATGGTGTGTAGGGGGGATTGTTGATAGGAGGGTATACTGAGCCTTTAAAAACACCTCTAACTATAACTTTGATTTACAATCAAGAACAAGCAGGAAAAATATTGTACAGTGTTGGCATAGCCTATCTGCTGTCTTCTGATGTTAAGAGTTTTATTTTGAATAGAGAATCAATTTCCAGCATGTCTGTTGGAGACAGCTTGATGTGAATTTTGAGTGCCTTGTACTACGAACCACTAACTGTAAAGATGCACTATTTCATTTTAAAACAATAGCGTTGGTGATTTGGCACTTTATTTGCTATAAGATGAAAGAAAAGGAGTAGCTCTAAATGCAAAAAAATTATTGTCAAGATACATAAATTGAAGAAACACACTTTGAAGAAGTAGTCAGGGTTTACATTATCTTGTTTAAATCTGTCATACTGACACATAATGGAGTTGAAGTTGCATCTAGATCTATATGCATCTGAATTAATAAGAAAACCAATAAAAATATAAATAGTAAATAGTAGATATATAATAAATAGTAAATATAAAAATAATATACAGTATAAGTATGCAATCGCATTAAGGTGAGTTATGTAAAACAAATTTGATATGAAAATATAGTGATGATTTTAATATTGGAAGCTTTACTTGTTTTAGTTAGTCCTTAAAACATGTGTGGCCTTTGTAATGCTCAGATTCGATCTTGCTTCTTTTATTGATGTGTGTATGCTTTATCGATTTCTTTCATATATTTTGAGTTTGATATAATAGAGATATTGGTCTCAGTAGATTTCCTTTGTATAAATAAGGGTTAAATGGGAAAAAATTATTACCAGTACTGAAGACAATCAGGTCTGTTCATTGTAACAGGAACAAAATTGAAAAAAAAGGAAAAAAGGAAAACCCCTAAAGTTAGTGTTTCACACATGAAACCATGGCTTTAAATTTTACATGGGCTCACCTTGTCACCCGAGCAGACCTATGGAGGGAATGAGCAAATGTCAACTGCTCATAAAAGGACTGGAAAATGGCCATTGCAATAAAAATGGCAATGAATAGAGACCCCATTTGCTGGTCACTGTCTGGAAAAGGTCAAGAGCCATTTAAAAAGCCTGGAAACACACAGGAACCTAGTGCACGCAATAAATATTAGTGACCAGAGCCGATCTGATATGGCCGGATGGGCAAATGTCATTACAGTTGTCAAGCACAGCAGGGCCAGCTAGTATAATATGGTATTTATATATAGAACCCTCAGGGCTGCTGTAGAATAGACATCAAGTTAAAATTTTCTCAAGGATAGTCATAGAACTTAAAACTGTCCTTCATTTTACTGCAAATTTCTCCATTGATTCCATTAACAGCAGGGCTGGAATTAAAAGGCAATAATGCTTCAAGGCATAGTAGATCTAAAGGTTATGGTAATATATTGTAAATATAGGGATTATTGGTACTAGTCCTGAAAATGGAGGTCTTTCATTCATCAGTTAAAGCTGGTCTTTACCGCTCAAAGTCCATCTAATTCCACACCAGACCATCCCGCTCACCTTTCTGATACTGTGCTCCTTCGTTAGGCGAATCAAAAAGTTCTGCTTCATTAGAAACTGAAGGTTACTTGTTGTTAATGAGAGCCCCAATTAGGAGAAACAGAGCGTCAGCCTCAGTGGAATTGCCACTTACACAAACACTAAATCACCTTGTTGAATCCTTGCCAGTTGTTCTGCAGTGGGAGAGAGAAAGCAGCAGTGAGAGATGGGATACCACAATATGTTTCTAAGTTGTGTATCAATATGGCACTGCCTCTACACTGCAACAAGGTTAAGTTGTTACAAATTCTTTTAATGATATGGCCTAATGTAATTTCAAAAATAATTGAAAGCTGGGCTGTGATCAATATAATCACATATTTTACAAAACCCATCATCACATAATTTTACGGTGTTGTAGATTTAATATACAGTAAAAAGAATTATTGTAGATTTAGTCTTTGTGCTCACAATTTATCAATATTAAAAAACTGAGAAATTCTGTAACAGTGCTGGAGAGATATTAGTTCTTTTTTCCCCCAGTTTAGTCAAATATGAGAGTCAAATCTAATCAATAATAAGGGCAAAGCCAACCTCAGTCTATCTCATGGACAATCTAAAGCAGAGGAGCAAATAGGTAGAGGAGATTTAAGTGGACACAGCATGAAATGGAGTGAACTGAGGTGTGACAGAGAGAAGGCAGGATAAAGTCACTCTTTCATTTTCTATTCTCTTTTAGTTTCTGGTAATGTAACCTGACCTCATGCTCACCAATCATACTTAACTGAACATTGCAGGTCACTGGCATCTTTTGAGATGGCATTATAACCAAGTTGTTGTCATCAAAATGTTTTGTTAATTGGACAGCAATTGTATATTTGCAGGTTTGACCCTTCAGTTTATTCATTTATTTATTTATTTTCACAAATGAGTTATGTTTGTGTCAGTTTGTTTCTATGTGATTGTGGAATTCAAATTGCTGAATTATATATTACATGATCTATGATCGAATAAAACGTGATTGTCAGTGATAGAGATATCTAGATGCCTCTGTTACACAGAACTCTTATGTTATGAAGTATTCCAATCCCATTGGTGTGATCAAATCTGACATACAGATATACAGAAAATGGACGATTATGGTTATACTTCTTCAGATAAGAGGTTAAAGCAAGTTGAGTAGCAAGAAAGAGGTGAGCAAGCACTTATGTAGTAGACCTTGGCCATAGACTAGCCTTGATATGCTACACTCACATGCCACTATACCCCTGTTAGATTGATGTGACACAGTCCTATCAGTACCTCAGCTGAGCATCTGTCCAAGAGGAGCTCTGAGGAAGTATTTTGCCGAAGAGCTGCAAAGTAAGAAGCACTGGCACTCTCCTCCCTCTTCCCCCTCAAACCCTCTCTCTCACTCAAAACACACATTTGAATTACTGTTGGTGGGATTTCCAATATGGGATACTGTCTCTAAATGCCTACTCCTCTACATTTAATCCAGCCTTAACCTTAACCTCAGTGCCGTAAGGAAATATTTTGGCTCGTTTAGTTTTTCCAAGCATTTTATGTAAAATATGTGGTTTTCTGTTATTGTGGTCCCAGAAAATATATACACGTAGTGCACTACAAACATGGTAACATGGGTAAAAATGGCACTTGTATATGCCTTTTCCCCTCATAATCTTTCATTCACGTACTCTGTTTTTTTCACTTAAGTCTTCAGGAGATTCAAATGAAGTCATTATGTATCAAATGTGAAGATGACTTTATTAAAAATGACAGCAGAACATCCAGTGTTATTGATCTGCAGCTGCCAACAAGCTCCGATCCACCATGACTAATGACTCGCCCAAGTATAACCTAATGGTTACATGCTCAGTGATTAGACATTTAGAAATTACCACCATAACCAGTCTGTAAATATTGGCCAATAGAAATCCAGTAAAAGAAAAATGGTGACGTCTCATAAATTACCAGATAACGGAGTATCAGATATCCACACGGCATATTGCGCAGTATGGCAACCAATCTGTTATGGAACTGGAGCAAAAACACTATGCATATGTTTATGGTAACCTAATCTCATGGCACATCAGTTTGATTGACCATAATTTATAGATTAGATGGCTTTCTTTTGACAGTAAAAAGGTTGAGTGGATGTGGATATATGGATATCAGTTGAAGCATACTCTCTCTGGGACTATCAAACCCGCAGTCCTTGACTTTCACGTTATAATGTTAGATTTGATGTAGGATAATACTTCATATAAGACTGAACTGTAGTAGTATTGGATATTATAACCTACAAAAAATTATGTACTTTTCGTATCCATAAATATATTTAGACCTCTGATTCCTTTACTATTTTAAATCCAATAATCATGTTAAGAAACTAGTGGCAAACTGAGTGGCTTACTCACCAACCTGTTTTATGGATTTTACATGTTCTGGCCCTCCAAATAATTCCTGTTATACTGATATAAAGAGTACATTCCTG
>JAOUQW010000046.1:8252389-8282685 GCA_028565825.1 Olivaichthys viedmensis | reverse complement strand
ACATTCCTGTTATACTGATATATAGAGAGGACAAAAAGAGAGCTGGAATGATGAATAGAGTGAATACAGGCTGGATCAGATGACATTGGAGTCTGAGCTTTAGGCAGTAGCTTCCCTCAGTTGCAACTGAAACCCCCCTGTCTTACTCTCTCCTAGTATATATATATACACACACACACACCAGATTACCAGCAGCATGAAGTTACACGCATCATTATTTTACATCCCTGGGTCAATGTCAGAGAGGGCTACCCTCTCCGATTACCCCTCTGCACTCTTTGGGCATGTATCCTAGCTATTTTTTATCAATGTAGAAACCTGTCCATTTTTGTGTCTCCTCCCATTGAGAGGCATTGGTAGGTGGCCAAGTCTAAATTGCTACTGCTCTTTCACCCCAGTCTCATATTTGCTCATTCTCCCATCCCACCTCTGTTTTTCTCAAATCCAAAACTCGATTCATCACCTTGGAATCACAAAGTCTTTTCATTTGGCTCTCTCCTTCTATGTTTGGCTCCAGAGAGAAAGAAAAAGAAAGACAGAGAGAGAAATGACAGCTTCATTGCAGAGAGATCAAAAAGTAAGCAGTTGGCCATCCAGGCCGGCAACGCCACACTATCGGGAAGTCCTTCGCTCCGCGCTAGCCTTTCTGTCAGCAAGTGCCCAAACCACCCCATAAAACCGCTCAGCTGAGGAGAAATAAACCAACAACGGATGCAGCAAAAACAAGGTGTCAAGGGAAATGGTTTCATCAAGTTCAGCTCGTAAAACGTAGATTTACGGACATGTCACGAGGGGGTAGGGTTTGTTGGCCCTGGCAACACTCCCCTTCGGAGTGTGTGGATCCCCGGCACTGACCACCGGGTCTATTTACACCATCATGGGAGCTGTAATCAAGGCCAGGGTCGTAACTCATGCAGCCAGGTGAAGAGAAAATGGGGGCGAATCCAGTAAAACAGATATCGAATGTAGCTCAAGAGCAAATGATATAGGCAGAGTGATGTGTGAGTATCATAAAATGCCCAGATAGATTTGTTACCCCCAGCTCTTGCTTTGGTACAACCATCCCCCCAAACCCATTCCCTTTTTCTCGACACTTAGTCCAGCTCACTTTTCCTTACTTGCAATCCTCCTCTTCTCACTGCTCTTGCTCCTCAGGATGCTGACCTAAGAGAGAGCTGGATTCCATAAGCAGGGTTCCATCAGCACCCCCCATCACCTTCCTCATCACACTTTTGCAAGATAGACACAAGAGTGCCACACGACGCCTGCATCTTTTGCGTGACGGTTCACGAAGACTGTTTGAACCCCGACCTCCATAAATACATCCTCCAGCCCTGACCGCTGTGCCTTATCAATCACGTTTTCACTCAAACACAAGGCCAGTGGAGCAAGACAGACTAACAGGTTTGACTAAACCTCAGAGTAACTAACCATCCTCTGTGTAAGAGTAGGGCTGGGCAAACTCTTTGAGAAAGCAATCGGCTTCTACAGATTCCATGGCACTAGAAGTATCCATTTCATAGTAAACATATACAGATACAGCAGATACCTTGGATGACGTGTGGAAAATACTACCATACCAGTGCATAAAGCGGGTACCCCTTCTGTACGCCAGACATACTTCTCATAGTTTGTCTTATGCCGGGCTTACACTGTGCCACGAGTAATCAGACTACTGCTCACGGCACGATTCAGTCTCTCGACGCGACGGTGAAAATCGCATCACAAAGGTGCTCACACTGTACAATACCTCCCAATGCAGGTGCTCACACTGCGCGACAGTAGAAGGTTAAATTACAATGATACCACTATTCAAGCTGGGTTTACACTGTGCGATTTAGTTGGATCGCAACTAAATCGCGTGTGAATCGTACACTGTGAGAGGGTAAACGATTAAAGCGTTCGATCGAGCTGTCGGAGGTCACGACGGATTTCTGACATGTCAGAAAATTGAATCGGACGTCATGTAGTGTGAGCAGTGTCACGATCCTATATCCTATATCCTATTCGATCCTATCAGAAGCCTAGTTAGCACCTTCAGTTAAAGTCTATCTGTGACTTTGCTATTAATAGCGTTACTCGGTAACCATATTCACGAGCTGTCGGCTGCACGCGCCAGCTTGTTTCACGAGTTTGAATCCAACGGCAAACTACGTTTTCACTGAGAGAGAAAAAAAGGTCACAAAAACGCACCGGTAACGGAAACAGCACTAACTGAACAGTGGCAACAGCGTCCTCAATGTCCATATTCTTCTTTTAAAGTTTTCAGTGCATAAAACTGCGTAAACTGAACGTTAAAAGCTAGCATGTGCATAAACGGTGACGTTTAAGATTTTTACGTACAATACGTAGCCCCTTCTTCAGAACGCTGAGAAGTGGCAGTCAGCTAAAGGCCAGCCCCGGAGTGAAAATCATAAATTTGATTGGTCAAATGTCCTGTCAAAATACCGTCAGAAGGGGCAAGTAGGCACGTACACAGCAGCGAGCCCCTGAAGCCATACTAATAAGCTGTTTTTATTGGTTAGTACCACAGCCCTTTTCCATCTCAGACAGACATGCATCCTATAGTAACCAAAAACATGCAAAGTAGCCTATTTGAATCGGTTGGAGTTTTTTTTATTTTCCTTTATTAATTAATTATATGTTTATACAATCTTTTCGGTCCACCTTTTTGTTACCCCTTCTCTGAAGGGTTAGAAGGGCCTGACTGCACACCACTGTTATATTGGCAGATGCTTTTATCCAAAGTGACTTAAAATTTAATTGAGACAGGACACAATCAAAGCATATAGCCGAACAATTGAGGGCTAAGGCTCTTGCTCAAGGGCCCAACAGTGGCTCTCTGACAGTCCTGGGATTCGAAATCACAACCTTACTATCACCACTGAGCTCTAAAAGTACACTGAAAATTTCAAGAAAATCTCTCTAATTTCTGTGCTGGTACTGTATATTATAAAAATTTGTGTGCCTCTTAAAAATGTATCAGGCCTATATTCACTCAGCGGTCTCCAGCAGGGAGAAAGCATTAGCTTTTACTTCTGTCAAATCCCCCCCGCCTCTGCACTCCCCTGAGATGTGCTATGCTAATGAGATGTGCATTTGCAGCTACCTGACTAAACAAATACGAATTAGAGGAGACAATCAGCACGCATAAGGAGTGAGAAATTAGATCTGAAAAAAAAACACCCCACCTCTCGCTCTAGTTTTTATTTATTTATTTTTAAATAACGCAGTGCTGTGTTTTAAGAATAGGTGCGCTCGTATTTAAAGGCGTGCTCAGGTTTGTGCTGACACAGTACGAGCCTCACCGCTCGGAGACGGAGCATAATTTGCCTCCGGCGTTGTGATGGTTAGCATTGATTTTTGATGTTAAACTGTCTGTGCTGAAGTCAGAGATGATGACCTGGCATGGAATCCAGCCACTCTCTCTCTGGCAGCATGTGAGCACAGCCATGGTATAGCCAGATGTTGCTTGTATGGAAAGGAACTCTGATCTAAAAACGGAGATCCTAGAAAGAGCTCTTTCTGTCTGACTGCTCCTACGCTTTAATTAGAACTACCTGGGTCAGGCCGCCGAGCTACTAATGCTAATGCAATTCTGTTTTAATAGAACCGCTAACCCCTAGCAAGACTGCACACCTTGAGTTTGAAGAGCCGGTGGTAACAAGTAAAATTTGGCTTTGTCTCAGAGGTGTCAAACCTCAAACACGACAGATACTCTCAGATGTGTCATTCCACTGCGTTAGATCTTAGACACAGAGGTGAATGGTCAAAGCAGATTCCAGAGCATAAATCGGGTCACCCTTCATGAAAATCTTTCCTTCTAACTTTTGACCAAAATGTCACATGAGGGGAAACAGGTGAAGACAGAGATATGAAGAAATGAAGAGTTATGTGCCAGGCAACCATCTCTACAGTGCAAGTTAAAGAACCAACAGCCGAAGTGCCTTCCTCCCCCTCTTCCCTCCCTTTTTCATTCGTTCCCCGACGAAGATGTGTTCCCTCCTGTCTTCCTGCTCTGCATCCCTTTGATGCTCCCTGGCAGAGCTGAGAAACAAAGCAGTCATTAGCAAGAGAAACTTGTCTCCTGAAACTTTGAGGACCCATCAGAATACACAAATCGAGTGAAGCTCTTGTCAATGGTGGTCAGGTTGTTTTTCCCATGTAGCACACCGTATCCCAGTTGCCACACTCTCTCCCTCTCTCTCTGATTACAATTTACAACTGCACCGTGCAGAGTATTGCACTATTGTGCATCTGTGGTGAAGGAAAAATTGAGAAGCCTATTAAAAATACTATGTTTTGCCATTGCCAATTGATTTATATAATGTGTATCATCTGAATTGTAAGATTTGTCTTCATCTGTAACAGATAAGTTATTATGTTTGGCAGCTTGACGCTATATCCATGCTTTGACCCTCCCTGACTTCTGTCTTTCAGCGATATAAAATGGGTTTAGGCAAATGTCTCTGAAGTGCAACTCCACTTTTTATGTCGCTCCATCTAGTTTTAAAATTCAGTTCACTTTTCACTTTTTCGGCAGCTTTAAAACCGACTCAGACTGCCAATGATGGCAGATGGGAGCATTGAACTGCAAATTCTTGCCGCCATCCCATCTTTCCTGATCTTCTGTTGTGTCTTCTGGAGCGGCTGAGCCTTCCAAAGCCCACACAAACAAGTATCCTGAACTCAGCCAGTCTGTCCCGCTCTGCTCTCCGAACCCGCACTCGAGGGTGTTTTCGGATTGTTGTAGGTCCGGACATGAGCCAGATGTTTAAACATCACCCCGTGGTTATATCAGCAACAGGAGGAGGCTGTGTGCTCCGCACCCTCTCTGACAAGGCAATCTTTTCCACGTAGGCTGCTGACCCCCATTCGCACACCATCTGTCTGCAGCTCCTCCTGCATGTGCTATCACACACTAAAGGCTGTTTCCCTCTCCAAATATGTACTCAACGATCAGGGGCATTATGAATTCAATTCAGTAGAGGATGTTTGCACAGTTGAACACTGATGGAACTCTTCTACAGAGACCAGCTGTTTTTTCATTTTTTCATTTTCAGAATATAAGTTACCACAGTTTGGGAATTTCTACAGTGCACTGCAGGTTTACTCTAGCAAGGATGTTGTGAGTCACATCCATCGTAACCTTGCGCAATGGCATGAATACCCGTGCGGCAGATGACAAGTTGTTCATTGCTGACTCCTTATTTCATATGCAGCTTCAAGCTATTGCAGTGGTATCAGAACAGGAAGGCTTGTGTGATGACCTCAGCAGTAATCCAGACAGGTGTGGCAGGGTTGTGGGACATTTAAATGACAAGTATGTAAACAGAATATTTAAGCTCCAGCCATCTAGACCAGACAAACAGGCAAGAACAAAAGCGGCACAGTATATTTTATTTAAAGAATGCCATAAATAACATAAATCTCTGGCATTTTAACCCCACTCCACCCCCAACCCAGAAAAACAAGACAAAGTAGCTACTAAGGGCTTTCTATTATTATTATTATTATTATTATTATTATTATTAGCATCATTATATTATTTCCTCCCTCTTTTTAGCCGGATTATTTTCAGGCTTCCCTGCACATTTGGCTTCTCAAGTTTACTACCACACACCACTCCGAGGCGCTTCAAAGTGCCTGTCGCTGTTGACTGCATTGTTAGCACGGCGCTTCCGATTGTGCAGATCACTAGCTTGCCGCAGCATGGTCGACAACCTCCCTTCTTCCTCTCCACATATGCCTTATTAATGAAACGGGTGGGGAAGACGTGCAGAGACATCATTACTCTGACAATGCGGTGCGTTTGTTTGCCTGATCAAACGTTTGGGACGCACCTTCATGTAATATGTAGTGTAACTCGTGTAGAACATTCAACACAAACAACGCACTTGTTCTGTCCTATGTGACTGTAGAGCGTACCGCATATATCAAGACAAGCAGGGAGTCGCAGTCACTTTTGTCAACAAGCTCACAAATCGAAGGTGTAAAAGTGGCAGCAGATGACAACGCTGACAACACCCCCTTACTTCCCAAAAAATGAGGAGTAAATTCAGCCAGGGGCGACGACCAACCTTTTGAGTGACCGTTTTAAAGTTGTCATAGAATATCCGTGTTTACGAACTCTAATCCTCCCCTGCTGTTGTATAGCATGTCGACCAATGACATATATTTACAGGCAAACCAAATGCCGTGTCTTTGCTTGGGGACCTTATTTTTTGCTCCACCATAGCAACAGAAGGCTACAATAACAATAATTTCTTAGAAGATCAGGTGATGTTTTATGCAAATATGTGGGGCAAAAATGTGGGATTTGAGTAGTATGTTGCATACTTCTTCATCATACTACATCATACAAGAACTGCAGTGTTTGTGTGTATATGTGTGTGTGTGTGTGTGTGTGTGTGTGTGGACTCCAGCAAGATAAAGCTGATTGCTTAAGGTGGGGAGCTCACTCAGATTCTGCACTCAGATATCTTGCTTAAGCGCCGATGTGAAGAGAACCCGCTTTGTGTTTGCACAACATGTGGTGGTTGTTTTTTCATTTCTCCTCTATAATTAGCTGTGCTCTTTATGGCACTGTACCATACTGTTAGAATCCCTGTGCATATGTGCATGTGTAGGACAACGTGTGTGTGTGTGTTCACATGGGAGTAGGTGGAAGGATGCAGAGGTTTGCGTCTAAGGATATGAAGGAGGTCTAAAGAATGCGAAGGATCAGTGTAGTGTAGAATATATAAACTGCTTGTGCATAATGTTTTTTTCTTATTATACAGAGATATATACATATACATACTGTAATGCTCCCATTGACACTAATTAATAACAGAAAGCAGACCTAAATCAATGTTCAAGCTAATATTTGAATAGATTACTATCACCTTCGGGAAGTTAGTATGCATGCTACAGTGCAAATGGGAAGTCTGCCAAGCAGTTATAGAAACTCAATGAAACGAATATCACTTCAGATAATTAGCAGAAGGATGCATTGCTTGCTTAAGATAAGATAAATGACTTAATTAATTAACGCTGACTAGACTCGTGTTATAGCAGTGAAATCATCCCAAATAATTACACAAATAATGGGTTTTGAGTCACTAAAGATGATTAAGTATATTATCCTAATCATTATTGAGATTTTTGGGGGCATTATTGTGGGAAATCTACAAAAATACTTAGCATGTTTTGAAATCTCTAAACTTATGATTGAATGATTACACATCTCACGCTAAACAGTTCTGATCTGGGGTAAGATATTGCCATTTGGAGAGCTATAGAGAAGCCCTAGGAGTCATAAATCATAAAGTGCTGAAAAGGCAGCCCAAAAACCAGTTCCTCATAACTTCCAGTCTCTTTCCTCTCTCTTTCTATCTCTCTCTGTCATATCCAAACTACATCTCACCCTGTAAAACTACAGCTATAGCCCACGGATGAGATGAAGAAATCCAGACAGAATAGCTATCTCGCTGGAGGCTTCTAGCATTGGTGTTCTTCCAGCAAAAGTGTGTGCCATCATACTGAGACGTGCCAAGGTGAGCCGGCTCTTTCTCAACATGTACTTCTGGCTTGTTAAGGAAGGAAAAACACACTCACAAAAGAGTAACAAACGTGAACCAAGTGACTCTTTTTTTTTTTTGTGCAATAGCACTAGAGGTCTGTTCGCAATCTGGTGGGAGGCAGATTGGAATGCTGTGATGGCCTTTTGGTTTACCCCCCTCCCCTTAGCCTGGCACCCACACACACACCTTCTCCAATTCAGCCCTTGGGGTGTGTGTACTAGGAGCAGGGATGCCCTGAAACTACACCTCAACCCCCAACCCCCAATGTCTGGTGAAAAATGCACATGAGTGGGATTCTGGGCACGCGCACACACACACACACACACACACACACCCACACATACCACAAGAAAACATCCAGTACACACATGTCCACACTCCTTCTCTTTCTCCGTTTCTCACACATGCACACAGCAGTGCGGGCATGTGAAGAATGTCAGGGTCTGCATAGCCGCGCAAGCCTTCGGTATTATAGATGTGGGCGCTCTCTCCCCCTCAGCAGATAAAGCTGGGTGAGGGGGCGTCGGAGCACGGAGGTTGTGCATTCTCCGTATAATTTCTTTTTGGACTGAGATGCAGCAGCTGAAGGGAGAGCTTCCCAGCGTTCTTGCTGCTCCCTTGAAAGGCACATGTGTAAGAGGGTTCTGCGGCGATGCTGCCTTCCATTCGTGCCAATGCTCCCAGCGTCTAGAGGCCATATGTAGGATCCACTTGCACAACGGTTTCAACCTTTCTGTGAGCATGCATTAAATTCTCATCACTGGCATTTATTAATAGGCAAGGCATCAAAAAAAGATGAGTGGCTTCACCAGGATAACCCACTGAATTTTTTACCAGTGTTAGTGTAACATTCGTGATTCGAGGATGTTCTGCTGCATTAGTTATTTTGTTGCCAACAGGGTAGCTGGTATCGAAGATCTTTGCTAGTGCATACCAGCTTCCTCGTCTGGCACCCTGCCTGGTGCTGGAGTATTCTGAGGGGATGGAAGGGGGGCTAAGGGATGAGATGAGAAGGCGCAGGAAAGGGGTGGGGTGTTGGGAGGGGGGCTGAAATGGGTAGGCACACATTTTCTACTTCACTTGCCAAAGTGGTGTTAATGCCTACAAAGGATAGTGTTGAATTTCTTATGTACAACTGTGTGTGTGTGTGTGTGTGTGTGTGTGGTGCAAGGCAGGAAAACTAGGTCAGCAGAGTGGGAAGAGGATGTGAACTTGTCACCTTGGATACAACTAGACTGACTGAGCTTTGTGGGCATGAAGAGTTTAAGGTCAAAAGAGCATTTGGCCACTGAATCACAAGCACGAACACCACCATTGTACTTCAATAACCTAACTCCAATGATGCCAATAACCCCATGACTGTAAGCATGTGCAACCTTGTATATCCATGGACAGTGAAGGAAGACAAACAGGTAGCACATAATACCCTGGTCCCACTCTAAGGAATACTTCCAACCCTGAAAATCCAAAAGAAAATGTTGTAAAAAAATGTTTTGACCTTTGTACCAATCATTTAATTGACCTCATTCACACATTGGCCATCTTGCTTGTGATGTCACGCTCAGGGTTGGAAGAGGGCCAGTCAGTAGATATGCAAAAGTGGACCAAAAACTTGACCTGTGGTTCACAAAACGTAAAAATGTTAAGAAATAGGCAAAACAAACAGCAACAATGCGCACCGAAACTGTAACTGGATTAAACGTTACATCCACAACATTGACGGTAAGACCCAGTGCACTTAAAAGACTGTAGGTAGCTAGCTAGCTAGCATTAAGGTTATTGACACTTTACACTGGTAATAAAGCTGTCAGATCCAAGGTCAATTATTGGGCTGGCAGTGTCAAATAAAAAAATTAAAACTACTTGGTCAGAAGAGGCATGATATGCTGGTATTAGTTTCATATGCTATATTAGTAACATGATAGCTAAGTGCCAACATAGTAAGGTATTGTTTGTTGACAGATGAATGAGCTTTGTCTAGACAGTGTAAATATGAAATAACATTTTAATGTTGCAAGCTACTTTGTCCAACTCAGTCTGAAAGAAAGGGGTATACTAACTAAAACATTTTTGCTTTTGCTTCAGTCAAAGTTGAGGATAGCAGCACCACTGTTGCAGTCAGGCAATTCTAGTATGGGTAAAAATGAGCCTCCCTTTAAATGACAGGTATATTACAAGTAACAAGAAGTTTTATTATTTTTTTATTTTTTTAAATCTTCAATTTGTGTACTGTCATTGACCATGTTAACATACCTCTTGTACACTAGCCTGGACAACTAACAGTAACTATCTAAATGAGGCAATAAATGTTAGTTTACCTTGAAATTCGACCTGACATCCCTCTGGATTTTTATAATCCAATAATCCAATTTTTATTTATTTTTTCTCAGGTAGGTGTTTATGAAAAGACATGTTTGTCTTTTGATTGCATTTGCTGTGTCTGAATCCTGACCTGCCCTCCATGCCTTACTGCTGACAGGGTGTCACCAAAACTTTCCAACATTCCCACCAATTGTCTAATGCTATGCCAGTCATAGCAATTCCAAACAGCAAGCACAAGCCCCCACTGACAGCTTAGAGATGTGTGTGGATGTAATGTGGATGTGAGGCCATTCTTTGACATGTTTTAAAGCTTTTGTGTTGCAGCTCCCTTCACCACACACACACACACACACACACAAGCTACTTTTATGGCTCTCAGCCCAATGATGTGCCCTTACACACTGTCAGCCCCTCACTGGGCCAAGGACAAGCTCAGACCCTGACAGTGCCAACAACAGTAAGTCCTCCTGCACCTTCTCTTTCCCGACTGCACCACAGGAGAGAGGAAAACTAGTGCAGGGATTAGATAGCACAAGAACCTTCTAGAGAGATATCTAAAATTTGGAGTCATGAGCTCAGACTTTTGCGTAAAGCACAAATCCGACGCTGCTCGGCCAAGGATTAGCCCCCTTGCGCTCAACTTAATGAAGAAGGGTAAGCCCATTCCACCAGCTCAGCACAAGACATGATCATGAAGCGTGGTGAGGACAGACAGACAGGATGAGAGAGAGAGGCAGCGAGAGAGAGGCAAGCAGCTGTCTGCAAAAAGGGTCTCTTTAATTTGGTCTCTGCCGTGGTAGCGGTTCGAGTGGAACGTTCGTCTGTCTGTCACTAGGAGACTCCAGTGACCAGCTGATGGATCACAGCGCAGCGCAACATCAGAAAGGCCAGTAAATTGGCCCAGGGGAATTTACTCACTCTCATTCCCTGGCTAAAGTTGTGTCAGTTCTGGAAGACTGAGGAACAGCACAGTACACAAGAGGCCATTTATGAGGTTCACTCATCCAAGGTGGCATTTTTCAGCAAAGTGGTTTACATGTGTTTAGCGAGAGTCTGGAGGCCAAGTTGCCTCTTGATGGATATAGGTGAAAGATTTGATTTGAAACAAAGCTCCATATAATTTGGTAAACTGCCAAAATTATAGGATTCAAGAGGGGAAGACCTTGGTGGAGAATGCACAAAAGAGGAATCTTGCCTACCATTTTGTCAAGGGTTTGATCTCTGTGCATGACTGAAGAAAGTAATTAATTACTGAAGATTTTACTGCATAATATCAATAGGACAAAGCTTTAAAGCTCCACTATAACTATAGTTATAGTTATATAGGCCTATAGTCAGGAATTTTCAATAGCCCTACACTATGCAATTCAGATCAGTATTAAATGAGTATTGAACTAAATAAGGTAAAAAAATCAGTGTTGAATAAAAGCATGACAATGAGCTCAATCAGTTCAATACAAGGAAAATTGGAATCGAACAGCACTTGGACCTCCAGCCTCTGCGAGAGCCAAGAGTCTCTAGGCTTAAAATTCGGACTGACTGGCACATTTTAGGCACTACGCTTAGGAGTGAATTCAAAATGATTTTCCACAAATGTCTAAGTGGCAAGAGTTGGACAGAGCCTCACTGTCAAGCAACAAATTGAGATAAAACGCATGAGGAAATTGCTTGCGATTTTCACTCTGAGAATTGCTAAGTTAAGCAGGAAACTCGGAAAAAAACAACTCAGAGACTTGGAAGACAAATGAACATAACCCAGAGACAGTGAGAGTAGGATAAATGGATACCAATACCAGGCTCCCTTCAACTTGTGTCCGTTCTGCGGAGAGAGAGATGCGTCACACAGGACGTATGTGTGCAATCAAGCTCAAAGCAGGGAGCCGCAATCACAGGCGACAGCGCCTTAGCCTGAGAGCAACCATTCATTACAGTTATCCTGAGGCAGGCTACTACATTTGCCGTGCCCCAGCTTTGAACAGCAGGGGATCTGGAGATGTACGCCTGAGGAGAGAGGACAATATTGCCCTCTCTCCTGAGTTCTGTACCTTATAGCTCTCTTAACAGGTAGAGTGGTGAAATGAAGTGGCAGACTGCCTCTCTGTCTTTCATGCGATTAAGCTGCTAAGGCCCCCCAGCCCCCTCCTGTCTCAAAGAGCCGGGGAATAGCTGTAATCCATGTGATACGGGGCTGAAATAGCAGTCATAGTGTTTATCACCTCAAGTGGTTCCTGCCTGCACATGGACGCGTGGAGATGCAGAGAGGCAGAATAATGTGCCGGCTGCAAAAAAGAAGCAAAGTAAAAAAGGGGGAACTGTGACAAACAGGATGAGAAATGCTGACTGACAGCCACCATACTGTAGCACACTAGAAATCATGAACCTGGGCCCTAGCTGAATCACAAAACAGAGTCACTGGAGTGAACACCAGTGTGCAAAGGGTCCCACATGGCACAAAAATAAGCTTGCAAATCCCAGAGATGGTGTCAGAGTTGATTTGAAACGACTCCTTTATGAAACCCTTCTTGCAGGTTGTTTTTTTGTTTTTTGCGAGTTTAGCGATTGAGGCTGCTGGCCAACTCTGGACCACCCTAAAAGAGAGCAGAGAGTGGATCCCACTGTGCCGACACCATCAGCCAGCCTGGAACCTTTAGTGAAAGGGCAGGTTGTCAGACAAATTGGGAGCCAGCAATGAGGAGACAGGTACCGAGGTGACAGGTGACTGTCAGTGAGGTGAAGAGTAAGTGAAGGACCACCGACAGGAGAAAGAGAGGATGTAAGAGAGAGAGAAAGAAAGAAAGAATGAAAGAAAGAAAGAGAAACACAGGTGTTCAAATCTTTCCTGAATAATGTGTAGGCTATAGCAAGGATGTGAAATAAGAAAGATTTCCTGCTGCAGAGGCTGCAACAGTTAGCCTTGGGGAGTGATTAAGGTTAAATCCACCTGCCCAAATGTTTGCGTTAAATTAAATGACAAAATTACATGGCAATGAACCAAAGTCAGCCTATTGTATATCAGTGAAATAAGCCTGTAATGGAAAAACATTTACAAAATAGTGGTGTTGTTATTCAAATCTGTTCTAACAGTACAGAGTGCAGCACATCTGTTGTGTGAAACATGACAGACTTGGAAAGCTAAAAAAAAAGAAGAAGTCCCTATTTCTTTAAAATATTTGCATATTTATTTTAATATGTAAAAACTCTAACACAGTTGACATTTGAAAATGTTACAAAAACATTTTCAAATTTGCATTGATACAAATTTGCATTGATGCAGTGCCACTGTCGGATATGTACCATATGTGAATGAAATCTAAAATTGTATTGAAACATTAAGAACCTATCCCCGATCCTAAAGCATGGCTCCAAGGATATGAAGTCTGAGTCATGAACTTGTACAGGCTAAATGCCAGGCAACTGTGGTTTTTACATGACAGTGCATTTCTCTAGCTATGTGATCACTGGGTGACTAAGTCTAGTGACTAGACTTGGGTTATAATTTTTGAAGAAGTTTTGCCACTCATCCGAAGACTCATCAGTTCTCATATGTGACTCTTGGTTTAACACTTCAGTAATAGGAGGCCAAAAAGCCACCTGAAATGAAAGGGCTGCCTCTTACAGTCATATGCTTTTGCCATTAACATCCTACACAGTAACCCTACACCCTTTGATGTGAAGCACAGATTACATTTCCAGAACTCTAAACTTTCGCCCCCAACCTCCAAAGAAATGGACAGATTCCCCCAACATTTCATTCTTCCATCTTTGATCTATATAATCATGCATCAATGGACTTAGCTACAGTTACTCTTTATGTGCGGTGTGTATTAAGCCTATTACAGTCACTCTGATGAGGTCAAGTAAGGTGAGAATCTCTAAATGGAATGGAATTTTCACTTGCTGTTGCTGTGTTTGATTTATATTTATAGACTTCCAGACAATAACCACTCTGCACACTCCCACACACTCTACCTCACCCTACCCTGGTCTGTCTTTCAGAGCTCATGGTATCCCAACATCTATGCTCGCCTCGGCACTCTTTCTCAATTGTATTTTAATAAGCTGCGAGTGTTTACATTCCAGACCATCCATAGACTGTGCCCCCGAGCCCCCTGCACTGGGTTGGCATCGGCAGTGCTGTAATAGAAAAGCGCAGTCCATTGTACCCCTCATTACTGTATAATTATGCTCATTTTGCACAGTGGGGAAAAAAATAAATAAAGATGCGCAGCAAATGGATTACATGCTTTCACCCAGGATTTAGGAGGAAACACGAGAGAGAGAGAGAACTCTCTAATTTTCTCTTCTTCTTTTTCTCTCACATGCTGCTTCTGTTCCAACCCTGGTGAATGGGAAAATCCATCCATCTGACAGGAGCCTGTCACATTCCATCGCTCGGGGACCGAAAGATCCCTCTGTCTGATTCTGAAGGGTTGTTATGTATGAAAGCTTCGGCTGATTCCTCAGCCCCGGTGCCAACATGCTGATAAGCGGGATGACATCTGCGGCACATTATTCCACCGCTGTTCTTTGTACAAACTCGAGATTGGAGGAGGCAGAGGTGAAGGGTGGGGTTATGAGGTTTGGGATGTGTTGGGGGGGGAAGAAGCAATTACCTGTGTTCAAGGGAAAGCCTTTATTGGAGATCGTATGGTGGAGGGTGCTGGCGGTGGTGAAGAGGGTCGGGAGAGGATTTGATGCAATTCACTCTCTCGCACGCACTCTTTTAGGTCTTCACATTCTCCGTCTCCCCAATTCGCAGGCTACGTCTTCAATAGCGTAATCCACTGCTCGATGCCTAACAGCCCTCCCACAAGACTCCCTATCTAGCTGCCAGCCCTTAGCATACAGACACCACATCCTCATAATGCTACAGAAATTGAGTTCCCTGTGAGTGTCACTCATTTTTCATGCTGCAGGAGAAGAAAGCCCTTCTGAGCACAGGGGACTGGGGGGGAAGAAGTAGGAGAGCTCATGGTTTCATGTGCTGAAATTTATGGGACCTTCAGAACCCGCTGTCCCATCGTCTCCTAGTCCCCCCCCTCACCTCCTATCCCCACTGCTGCCCAGGAGCAGTCCCACTGAGGGGGTAGTGCCATGGCTGGGGGCGTTAATAGTGGCGTTTAGATCCATAATGGGCCTGATGATGTCAGCTGGAGAAGCGCCCCAGATCTCTCGAGGGGCCTGTGGGGGAGGACAGGCAGGAAGAGGAGACTTTGAACTGCGGGCCAGTCACTCATCTTCACCCTGGGAGTGGAAAGAGAGAAGGAAAAGCCTGTGGCAGCACATGCTCTGCTACTATAATAACACAGGCACACACACAGACACACGCACACTTCTAGGGGGTTGGGGTATGTGTGTGTCTAGATCAGATGTATCTTATTGTCATTGTGACAATATTCTATCCAGAGCAGAATATTGGCCACAATGAAATTCTTACAAACAGTGAACTCAAAAATAATTTAATTAACAGGTTGTTTGATGTTTGTATTGGTGATATTGTTTGTGTGTCTCTGTATGTTTCGCATTTATTGTAATAGCAGATCATTTATATTTGAGAACATGTGTTTTATATGCATAAAAACGTCATTCAGGACACTCCCCCCACAGCTTCCTTATCTACGATTCCAAGCCTGTAGATTTAATGGGTGACTGACACTTAACCTGTGCAAACCAATTTCAATGCATCTCTGACACTGAGCATTAATTTCCAGCACATTCATTTGTGGAAATCAAGTGGCTGGCAATGGTTTTATCCCTTTAGCCCTTAATCCTTATTTACTTCAGCTGTTTTCGTGTTTTTTTTTTCCCCTCACAAAAGCATTAACTTTTACCCATTTGAATAACATGCATATTCACACACTTACTCCGAGCTTTTTGAGGCTGCATTTCATGCTCTTGGAGTCTTAAGAAAGGGGAATGAAAACGCAATTGTGATGAGACAGGAGAGCGGATTGCGGAGCTGGTTTGATTTGATTTTCTGAGATGATACCAGAGCCAGGAAGTGCAGAGGGAGTACTGAATCAATAGGCATGTAGTAATTAGGCCCCATTAAAAAAAAGAACTTCAGAGGGAGGAAGGTTATAAAATGTTAATGAGTCTTCAACCCCGGCTCTCTCCAGCTGGGTGTATGGATGTACAGCATGGATGTGTGCCTAGTATCCAGTCAACATCCTACCACTGCAAGAAAACATCCCATACCAAGCATACACAGGCAACACTGTTCAACACTATCTGGCATGCACTTGTACTAATTACCATTACCTTTCAGTAGATCATAATATAGTTTTGCTCTCTTTTGCAGGTGCTAAGTGCTTACATTTTGTGTGTGTGTGTGTGTGTGTGGTTCCTTGCACTGTGACACACTGTTCCTGTGACGGAGCCTGTATGGTAATTTATTGGCAGTGATAGCTTCCCGCAGACAGTCTGCCTCCTTCAGGGGGAAGGCAGGGGCACTAATGGAGGTGGGCTTAGGACTGATCAATACCAGCATGGCAAGCCGCCCAACCCCACAGCTGCTGCCAGGAGAAAAGGCTCTGGTAATGGAGTAAGGAGGAGGTGGAGGAGGAGGTGGAGCGTCAGCGCTCGACCTCACATCCCCACACATATGGTCTCCACTGTCTTACCAGACAAGTATAAAAAGACAAGGAACAGAAATTGAGGACAGAATTGGTTCCGGTTGAAATAGCCACCAGTGGCATGGTTTGTGCTTCTATCCATGAAGTCTTATATAAAAGACTTCCCTGTCCTCTCTCCTCCTCTTTCAGTGTCTGCCAGACTCGGGTACAGTAATCTCATACTGGCTATTTGACAAGATGGAGAAATGACACTGTGATTTCACCCATTTGTACCTATGACATGTCGCTTGTGGTTATGGATCATTTTGAAGGGGGAAAGGTAATACCGGTGCATTTGTGTAGAGCGTGGAGAGATATGGCCTCCGTGTTGCTAATCTGTGGTGCTGGATGACTAGTGATCTCCACCGTGCCCCAGTGGAGGACACGCTGCCGGTCCCTCTTGCTAGATGAATGGTTTTCACACTCCACCAGCAATTGAATTATTTGGAGAGCTTTCTCCTCAATATCTGGGTTGGTAATGCAATATAGCATCTCCTGCTGGCCCATTGCAAGATCAGCTAAGGGAGAGAGAATCACATACCATCAAGCTTGGACTCATTTCAGAGGTGACGGATGGCGCTTACATTATTGTGCTTTTAGCATGAGGCAGACCAACATTGTTCTTACTGACAGCAGTATAAATGACAGTAGAAAGGCATGGATATATTTTCTTGAATGCCGATCCCTCCTCTATTCCTCCAGAATACCATGCGACTTTGCAATCAATCTCCCACCTTGAACACCGGTCGTCCTAATGTACTGGCATCATTATGTTACTCTAATGATTTATGGATTCAATTTGTCATTTGTCTCCAAGTATAAATAGGCATACAGCGCTGATCAGGTATTTAAGAGGAGAGTGAACACTTCATAGTTGTAACTGAATCGCCAATAAGATGCTTTGTCAAATTTGGCGCCTGCGTGTGAATTCAAAGGAGTTTGATATTGTGTGGACTCACCAAACACTTTATTGTATTTACAATGACTGTTGGCACTTCCTTTTTCCCCTGCATCTCTCAAAATGACATGAGAACTGCTGGACCTGGTTTCCCAAGTATGGCATCAGCCAGACAGACTCTGTCACTGAATGACTTCCACAGTAAAGCACCACTCAAATTTTGTCTGCTAGAGCTGGACCCAGGCCGGAGTCTCAGAGCTTGCCTCCCTTTAATTAACAGCTGACTGCACTGACACTCCCTCAGCATTGTTTGGCACACAGTGAGACAGCCTGCTCTGGTGAATGGAAGCTTAGTCATCCACATCAGTAGCATTGGCTCACCTCCCTCTCTGGCAGGAGTGGATACTGTAATCTGATTACACTCTCCTGTTCCACATGCCATATCTCATTCTGCATCAAATTCTCCTCCTATCTGAACACTCCGCTCATTAATGGCCTCTCGAGTGAAATCATCTGCACACTTTTTTGCCTCTTCCCACCTCCCCCTCACCAAATGAGCAGGATTTAATTTTACAGGTGGTACAACAGCGTGGTCACCAAATCTTGGTTGTGAAGGGGGGAAGAAGAAGGAGGAGGACATGGCAGACCTGATTAACATCCATGCCTCAGGCTCGCGCTGAGTGTTGAGCAGGCACAGGCTTTTTATCACCCGGTGGGTGGGCAGGTTGACCTTGATTTCCTCTCTGGAGTGGCAGGAGAGAAAAGGGTCGAGATGGACGCCAGAGCAGTCCAGCACACATTTACCTGACCCACATTTAGCTAGCCACAGGTATAGAAGAGTGCCATATCCTGAAGTTTGCTAAAAAACCCTCCTTTACGACTCTTTAGTGGGTCACTGTCTGTTATGAATGGTCATAGTTGGTACCATGCTTGCTGCATTGTCCTCTTTCTGCCTGGCCACACATTAGCAGCCAGGCACAGAAGCTGGATCAATTATTCACGAGAAGTTCATCCCTTCTCTTTCCGTCCCTCCCTCCCTCTGCAGGTCTGCTAGATGGAGTGAGAATAAGGAAAGGAGGGTATGTACGCCAGCCCTAGACACCCATAGCTCAGCAGGAGAGAAGACCCTAACTACAGGACCTGCAGGCAGAAATCACACTCTTCTATGAACCTCACACTTCTTGCTTGTTCCAGCTTATACACAATGTGTCTTTTTTCTTTCTTTCATGTGCTTTTAGCACACACCTGTGCTTGTACGTCACTAGGACAAGCAAGGTGGACCAAGAGGAATGGTCAAACTGGTGATTCTCATTTTTCTCATTTATCATTTTCTTTCTGTTTCACTTTCAGTATATCTAGTCCCCAACCTCTTTGCATGCATGTGCCCTTTGGCTTCTGTGACACAACAATACCACGCCTTTTATATTTTGTGCGAAATGTCTCCTAGAGCGAGATTACCCCCAAATCTGTCTAGCCCAGATGCCACTCTGCAGGGGATCCACAACATTTCTCCGCCAATGTGCCAACACAACCAAGGCATGGGTGTGTGTGTAGGGGGTAAGTTTGCCTGCTTGAACCAGGCAGAATTAAAGCCCCTATAAGTTCCTCTTCCTCCTCTTTCATTTATTCCTCGTCTTCTACTCCAACCATCATCCATCCACATTTTCGAGATACACAGCAAGTGTATCTTGTCGCTTCTCACCTCAAATTAACAGAGACATCTGCAAGTCACTGGCTGACAAAACCATGATTGGGAAGAGAATTTGGATAATAATAAATAAAACCCTGAGCTTGCCAACACAGAATTATACTTAATTATGTAAGATGAAGAGGATTTTCATTTTGTTCTAATCTTTCCAAGCTAAATGGGAACAAAACTGATTTTGTTGTGTTTTTGGATTCTCTGTGTTAAGTGTAGAATAATTACAAAGAAGATCTAGTCAATCCAAACTCTCTTTGTTAAAACCTTTTCCAATTTTCTCTGACAACAAAAGTGTTATTTGCCTCTGTGAAATTAAATATGGACGGTTTGTTAAATATTATAGATGTTATGCTTCATGAATCTTTGATTTAATCTTTAAAGTAGTGATAGATCATTGATGCCCGGAACACTACACAGAACTATACTCACTCACATCCTTTTTAAGTTCCCATTTGTACCTTATAAATCACTGTTTGACAAATGTGTACATATTGGTAAAAGTTTCATTAATGCAAGCAGCAGAAACTTCCATTAGGACATTAATGAGGGCTGTAACATGGCCGCACTTTACATTTTTTCGAAATATTAGCAGCATCCCACGTTGTGATTCTCTAGTCTCCACCTGCTCCACATCTCAGCCACTATGACATGCTGAGATCAGGCAGCTCATGAACACATGGCACACAGAAAGAAAAAAAATCCTGGGGATTAGAAAATAGCAATGGACCTGACCAGAAGTGTGAAACCTGTTTGACAAAGTAGTGGACATGGGATGGTGACATATGTGGCTGGAGGCAAATCGCATACCTTTCAGCCTCAAAGCAATTCTCAAGCATGTCGAAATGAGTAAAGGGGAAGCTAGTCTCAGCTCCACACCTCGTGAGTGGCATCTGGAAACCACTCGATCTCACTTTGGGATCAAATGGAGAGGAGTTTGATTGGATGCAGGAGATTTTCATAGTGAGAAACCATTTGAATGGCAGCAGTGTGCTCTAATGCTCATCTGTCAGTTTTCAGCCATGCCACTGCAGATGTCTAATTTTCAGAAATGAAATTGAGCTGTGACACGGTCTTGTAAAGAACTGGGATGGATGTCAAACTGATGTATGCCATACAGAGTGCATATAGGATGATATGGCGGAGGAAAGCAATTTGATGGCTTTCCTGATATCTCGTAAGAATGATTTCAAAATGATTTCAAAATTTAGATTCTGTGGTGGTCAAAGGTGTCCAGAAGTGCATGCCAAGTGCATTTTTGTTTGGGAGGTTGTATTACTCTGGGTGTGTGCTGCTTAACCTAATGACATTAGAATTACAGAGGAAAATGTTCATCATCCTAATACAATTTGAGGCCTATTTTCTGCGTTTGACAAACAAGGCTGGCCTTCTGGCGCAATCAATAGAGACCTTGGCCTCTACCTTTGCTGGAGGCACTGGAGGAAACATGGTTACATAGCACAGGTAAAGTGGAAGTCAGAAGGGAAGTGGGAGCACTGTGAAACTACATGTCAGGTACAAGAGAGTTTTGGAGAAGGATAATCAGCCTTTTCTGTAGATCATAAGAATCATGTTTGAATATTGTTTAAATTACGTTTAATTACGTTTTAACCATTGTTCCCTAAATCCAGTTCTGGGAGGCTGCAGAACTGTGTAATTTTGGATTTTCCATTCTCTAACACTTGATTTAAGTCATTGGCTAATGAGCAAGATCGTAATAAGTTGATCCAGGTGTAATGAAGCATGTGAGCTAGAATAGTCTGCATGCATTTTTCATTTGAACAAGATTGTTCAGCTGTGTGATGGTGGGTAGTGAAGCTTGGCACCAGTTCTCTTCTCTCTCAAAAGCATGTGCTTCAGCCCCTTCCTCTGGAGGCTGGCTAATAGGAGCGTGAGAAAGCTGGACACAAATTCATCTCAGCCTTGGACAGAGAACGTGGCCATGACAGAACTCCATCAATTTGTGTTGTCAGTAAGTGACGGCATGGCTATGCTCACTCCCTCACTTTTTCCCCCTATTTTTCTCTCTTTTTCCCTCACTCTTGATAACCTAGCACTTTCCTCCTCTCCCTTCCAAAAACCTCCGCCAGCCCTCAGGGGAGCAGCTGAGCCCCTGTTCGATGAGGTCTCCCATCTACCTCTCCACACTCCCCAAAGCAGGCTTCAAACAACTCTTAGCTCTCCTTCTGTTTGTCTCTCTCTTCTCCAGGGATAATCAGGAGGTTTTCACAAGTTCCAGTTCCCAGAATCAATGTGGGAAGAGTTTACAGCATACAAAATGGGGGGAGGCACAGGATGATGGGGAGTCTGGGAAAGTCTGCACTGCAGAAAGACAGGAGGCGAGGGGGCGGATTGCAGTTTGGTAGAATTCTGCCAGTGAACAGCGAGGATAGTTGCAGGGTCTGTGGGTAGTTTGCCACATTTTTTCACTCGCATCAGGCAGAGAGAGTGTCTCATTACCGTGTTTGTGTGTGTGTGTGTGTGTGTGTGTGTGTGTTTTTGTGTGAGTGAGTGGGTGGATTCTCCAGAAAAGACTAGGGCTTCCAAGGTTCACTAAAGTTAAAAAGAGGTAAGAATGAACTGAGCCACACAAGCAGATGTGAACCCCAGCATAATTAGGCTGCATGGAGTTTGACTGAAATTTTTGGCTGCATGTTCCAAAGCTCAGTGGTGTCAAACCACATTTATGTCTTAGTGTCTCAATTGATTGTGACTGCCTCTCAATTTCTGTGGGGAGGATGACAGATTGAAAACAGCGCCACATAAATTCTGCTGAGGTTTTGCAAAATGGCCAGACATCCCATGTATTAAACAGGAGCATGTAACCAACTACACATCTCATCCAAATTGATCTCAACTCTCATAAGATCAACACACTTCCCCCAGCTAATCTAAGTGATGAGAGCACAATGTTGTTATAATTATGGTGTTTGACCTCAACGTAAAGTGCTAATTTCCAAGAGCAAGATCCATCTCAAAATGGCCACATAGCACACAGAAGGCCTACAGCCGGTATTGCGAACCCTCTCCCACTCTGATGAATCTGAGCTAGGAGATGATACCATCACAGCGATAATGGAGCAATGATGGCTATAATGTATCTGGCGGAATAACATGCACCGACAATTTGAGATCAATACGATGGTAATACAAAGACACAGTCGGGCAATTTGAAATGCACTAGTGAGAATCTCATCTCCATAATTGTGGTGTCGAAGAAAGCAATTTGCACTGTAAAATATGGGACATTACTGGCCTCTGTTACTGTATATCACTTTGACCAGGCTGAACGGTTTCATAGCCCAGCAACAAAGAGGTTGTTTGCTTCCTTTTTTAGCCAGTTAAGACTGTTATTCTCTGTAAATTATATTGTTAAATGGTAATTTACATATATTGGCTATATCCAATAAATGTAAACACATTAATAGTTAATGGTTCCAACACATTCCGTATCAAAGTTTGACTTATTTGCAGTTAATATGCTGTGTAAAGTGTTGTCCAGTGACCGAATTGTAAAAATAAATAAATAAAGAGGGATAAGCTGTGCAGAAAAACCCATATGAACCAGTTAGCACTTATGTAATAGCCTAATTAATGTGAAATAGTGTAATTAAATATTTAAATTTATTAGATGGAATTAAAATCTCAATAAAATAGTGAAGCAGAACAACAAACCAAAAAGGGAATGGCAGTTTTACATGGGAAATGTAATTTTTGTAAAAAAGAATTCTAACCAGGGAACGGCATCCACTTGTATCTTGCCACAAATAAAGCCCTGGTGTTATCTAAAGTAGAATGATAACGCACTCATATACTTTCTATCCCATTTTTAATAATATCAGACTGGGTTTCAGGCTATGCTACACTATATGGACTGTTTTTGAGCTTCGCTCTCAGATATTAACACATGGTGCTGACCCAAACCTTTGCTAGAAAGCCAAGAAAAGGATTTGGGGACAATATGCTCCTTTAAATTCATGGTAAGAGCAAACCAATGGTCAATATTATAATAACAATAGATCCTTTATATATTGATCTCGGTATCTCTGAGAGGGGTTGTAAAAACTAATAAATTAATTCGTTATGTCATCAAATAATCAAAATCAAAATTCAATTGAAGGCCAGATATTGTAATCCAAAAAGCCTGTTTTGCTAGGCAGCTGCCAAAGACGCCTGCTCGAGAGTTCCAGTTTGTGTGGTTTAAATAAATGTTCATTACCAATCAGTAGTTGAGGGCTCCATGTAGGCACTGCTTTAGTGAAAGTGGCAGTACCTTGCTGGTCTTTTGAGCTCAAGACACAGGAAACATTGATTCATCAAAGAGACACTTATTTCTCTCTTTCCCCAGGATGTTTTGTTCAAAGCCCCAGTGTGCCACGAAGACATGGCCGCTTGTCTAACGCATGTTTCAAAGCCAAGAAGAGTCTGGCAGAGGTCATGCTTTCAAGTCACACTGCTGAGGTCTGGTCACTTAGAAGTTATTCGCTTATACTTTTTTGCTTGATGCATTTCGGACAGAAAGTTCTCAGACATGGGGACACATTTTCTAGAAAAGCCTGAGCCTACATTTCAACTCACCTCAAAATTAGGTGGGGATGGCGGCATAATGACGTTTTAAGGCCACAGAGCAAAAGTTTGTTGTCTTGTCTCACAAACTTGAGGACTAAAAGCTGGACACTATTCTGGTTTTAATGATCACAAAAAGGAGGTCAATGAGTGACCACCTTGGCCAAGGCAACACTTTAATCTGTTTTGTAGCAATAACTGCCATGGTAGTCGCGCTGTGATCTCCACACACAAACAAACACACAAAACACACACACACACACACACACACACACACACAAATGCATATACTCTCATACTGCTGCTGACACAAAGGGCAGAATTTGCAAGTTGTGGCATTTAAAAACTAATAGCCTAGTAGAAACGTTAGATCATTAAGCCCACGTCTCATAGTACAGTTTGTCTGCAGTCATGAGAGGTGTGGAAATAGCTGAAGTCTTTCAAAGATCCAGAGTTAATGTGATTTTCTAGCCTAAAGAAATACAAAGAGAATACCAGCTGTTTAAGGGGAAACATGCAAGAAATGCTGCCCCAATACACAATGGATAAAAATGTAATCAGTCATGAAGAGCGGAGTTTTACAATTCCTTCAACCTTAAACAGAGATGTCCCAAAGAGACACAAGTAAGATTTATGCAAATTGTGCAGCGTGTATATTGCATCAGTATCAAGACAGAGCGAATATAACAAAATTATACTAACATACACAGGCCAACAAAGACACTGTTGTTCAAGCTGATCACCATAATAGAAATATATCTTGTTTCCTGATTTATTTCCTCATTAGTAGCTTAAAGGTATAATCATCAATTTTTGGCAGAATTTAGCTGATACTCAAAATCCATACAGAGTCCTCCATCCACAAAACGAATGCCTAGGATATAATGCTTGAATGCTAGTGCAAGAGAAGGAACTTTCTGAATTCACAGGAAACATGAATGACAGGCAAGAAGAGACACCTCCTTGTCCTGATTGGTTGGATGTAGGTAATCATATTTTTTCTCTCATTTACCGAGCCTGGGGCACCAGAGATACCATTTCCAGAGACCAGGGAGTTTCTCCTCAGGGCAGATATTTTATTGACAGCTACTGGAATAATATTATGCCAAATATTACCAAAAAAGGTTTGACTTAAAAAGTACTGACCCCACCTTTAAGGAGAAATGTGATCGTTAATCTGTCACAACATGACACAAATCTCACAGCACAATCTTAAAGGAATCTTTCACACAAAAAAGCTAATACAAATATGGCTAGTGATTAATTAAAGCTATCAAGAGCTGGTCAGCATGATTAATTTATAAAAAGCTAACTGGCCTCACATTGGTTTTATTAATTATTAGCAGGGTTATCAATTTTTTGATTAAACTGTCTTTTGCCCATGGAGACACAGTATAATACATATATATGGAAGAAGTTAGAAATTAATACAGTTTTCGAACTCCTTAAAAAGTTGTGAATAGAAGTACACAGGCAGTTAAACCACCTTTCCAGGGTTTTTCTGGTTTATCATCTTTAATTGCGGCACCGTATGGAAATTGTCAGGAGAGCTCTACAGAATACTTATCTATGCAGGATATTTTAAGGGTCCAGCACGTGGAAGTCTCTCTGTCTAGAGATGGTGGTTATTCTCCAGTTTCCCCTTAAGCCTGCCCAGAGCAGGAAGTCACAGGATCCATCAGGCAAACTTTAATTACTGCTGCCGTGCCACCCAGCTCCCATTAGAATACCGGCAAAATAATTACCACTTTCATCACAGTCACCATCAGTCCTTCCGGCCCATCACATTAAAGAGGTACCTGACACTTTACTAGCTTAATAAGCCATCCAATCGCCAGCCTCATCGCTAGCCACGGGGTTAATGGGTGGGGGGTTGGTAGGCGGTACCAAGAGCTGCTCTGGTACTGCGAGGACCCAAATCTCATGTAATTCAATTCGGCACAGTGAGAACACCCTCTTTTGTGATCGCAATCGTGGATATGCAGCCCTGGTCTATTATTTTTAGATGTCTGCACATTCCCTTTGTTTTCTAAGTGGCTGCAATCACATTGTGAGTCTTCTTCCAAGCGGCAATTGCTATTTAATAACCCCATGATGGATGGCAGATATTAGCATGAATTCTTGCCCTTCCTCCTAGCATGGACATAAGGAATGGGACCGCAATCAGAGATATATTCCACTCCTCAGACACTATACCGCCTCCCTGCCTACCAGCGTGTAGTCTAGCACAGTACCAGAAAAAGCTCATCTCCACTGTTCAGCGGCTCAGCTGTAGTGGCTCAGAATGAGAAGCCAGTGTCTCCAGACAGTCCATCTTTAATGTGAGCAACAGTCGATCACTTGTTCCTGCCATAATCCAGCTTTGGCTGAGCCCATTTTACTCTTATTGTTTTTCAACCCCCCTCCCAGCTCAGCCCCTGTCAAGTTTATTGGGTCTCATCGATTGAATCCTACAGATTACAGAAAGACACAATTCCACGGTGCACTTGAGAGAGATTACAGGGCAAAGAGCATGCGGTAGGGGATTCTGCCGGCTAGTTGGATTCAGTGGGAGTTGCTAATCCCTTTAAATCAGCTCTGTTAATCCCGCTCCCATCCCCCCCCTTCCATTAGCGCACAAACACACACACATCCCTTCCCAGTGGTTGTCTAAGTGCAGCATTATTCGCTTCCCTAATTACCTCATTTTGGCGTCTTCCATTAGCGATACTGTGGGGAACCGCCGTGGAACCTCACAGGCAAATGTTGACAGCACGGAGGCATATCAGAATGCACTTCAGCCCATCAGTGCATGCGCGCTGTGAAACCGCCGAAAACACTACACAGAGGAAAGCACAAAGTGGAAGTGTCAGATTAATTTCACTGTTTTATATGCAACAGCATTGTAGCAGTTCTCCCTGGGCCTCAGCTGATCTAGGTCAACTAGGTCTGATTCAGTTGTACTGTTTTATGCCATTATATTCACTAAAACATATATAGAAGGTATTATTTTTCCAAAACCCTGATGTGGAAATGTTCTAATTAGGACATAACTGGGCTCATAGACTATAGTACAGTACTGTGCAAAAGTCTTAGGCACCCTAAATTTGATCTTAGGTGTTTATTTTATGTGTTCTGCATTAGTGTGCCATTAAAAAAAAAAAAAATTGTTGTAGAGAAATAATACTACAATACCACGCCGCTACAATAGTGATAATTCACTTAAATCTAAGATGTATTAGTGTGCTTAAATCACCTGTTTTGACAAGAATCCACTTAAAATCAGTATTTATAACTGCTGTGCACCATGCAATCCATGAGATGATTAATACTGACTCTGCTTGCATTTGATGGGCGGCCCTGTGGAGATGCTGACAATTCTTCTCCCCCACCGCTGCCAGTAAGGCAGATCCCTGCTCTTAAAATTGCCGTATACCGTGGGTATTTTCTATTACAAAGTAAATGAGAATTGTGATACCACCCAACCTTATTGCTCATCTAGTGTCCTTTCTCTTATTCCCACACTAAGTCCCTATTAGATATGTTGCATGTGAAAGTCCAGAGTGCGACTATGGAGCCCATCACATACTAGTATGTGAGAGAAGAGCAGCAGTGGACCACCAGTGTGTGACAGCAGCCCTGTCCTCTGCACACGAAGAGATGATGAATCCTACTTAGTCCTCCACCATCCCTCTCCGACCCCATGATGGCGGTTTGAATATGCTCTCAGACACCTGATGGAGAGGCTGCTGCATTCTACATAATCAATCCTGGTGTGTCCCAAAACAGATGCACATTCTGTGTGTGTATGTGTGTGGGAGGAATGGTAATATTTACGGCCCCTTGTAGTGTGGAGAGGAGGGGAGGCACGTTCCCCATCAGCCAAGCTCGACGTAATGCTCCCCAGAGATGGATAGCCTTATCTTCATTCTCCACCCAAAAGGAAAGGTCGCCACGGAACAGAAAGTCTCATTTATGAGCCGATATATGAAAAAGAAATTCACTACTGACTTTATAGGTGTACTGGAACTGATACACAAACAAGCTTATCATCTATGTACTGTGCTGAGCAAGACCACAGGCCCACAGAGTACAAGAGGCCTGATTGCAATCCATATACTGTGCATCTCTCTATTAGCACGCAGCCTACAGAATTCATGTTCGGGAATGGAGCATAGATGAATTCATAACAAAACAGCAGTTTGCTGAAATGACATGTGCTTACAAAAGCCCTGATTGACAAGAGATAAGATGCCCTGCGCCATTTACCTGGTGATGGGATCTTTTGGCCCAGCAGGCTGGCTAAGCGAAGGGACTCCCTGCTCATTATGTTACTGATAAACTGTGTACATGGCCGCGGACCATTAGTCTGGCGGGGCTGCCTTACTGGCAGCGGTGGGGGAGAGGAATTGTCAGCATCTCCACAGGGCCGCCCATCAAATGCGAGCAGAGTCAGTATTAATTGTCTCAGAGCTCAGAGTATGAGTGCAGATCTGGGATTCGTTTTTGGCTTTCGTTTTTGGCTTTTGAATCCTAATAAATATGGTAATATTGATAAGTAAATGTGTCACGATGTGCAGTTGCGGGGGTGCGGACACAAGCGCTAAGCCGTTTTTAACAATCAACATCTTTATTTTCTTTAACGCTCGAGGGAAAACAAAACAAAACTCGCTGTGACAGGCGCGATTCACACATAAACATCCAACGCACACGAACATACAAACGACGAGCAACAACACAGGACGGAAACAAGCGGGCATTTAAACACTTAATAATAAAGGAAGACAGACGAGGAACAGCTGGGAACATTTAACATAACTCGCGTCACAGATAAGGAAACAAAACAAGCGCGTGGCCGCGCACGTGGCAGAGCCCCCCCTCTATGGCACGGCTCTGCAGAAAGGCTAAAGGCAGTCCGGGGGGGGCCCCGGGCCTGTGGGGCCTACTTCCTTGTTTGGGTGGCGGCCTGGAGGCTGGACGCAGACGTCCACGGCGACGGACACCCGGGGGCCATCCACCGCGGTGTCTGGAGGCCGAGTGGCGTCGCCATTTCCGAAGTTCGGGGGCAGAGCGCTGACATCCTTGGCAGCGGCGTCAACGGACACCCAGGGGCCACCCACCATGGTGTACGGGCACCGAGTGGCGTCGCCATTCTCGAAGCTCGGGGGCAGAGCACTGACCTTTTTGGTGGCGGCGTCGACGGACACCCGGGGGCCACCCACCGCGGCGCCCGGAGGTGGAGGAACGCCTTCGTCCCCTTGCTCGGGAGGCGGAGGAACGTCATCGTCCCCGAATCCCGGGGGCAGCGCTACGACGTCCTCCCCATGCTCGGGGGGCGGAGGCACGTCGTCGTCCCCGAAACCCGGGGGTGGCGCTACGACGTCCTCTCTGGGGACTGGAGGCAGGGCAGAGTAGGACACCCAGGGGCCACCCTCCGCGGTGTCAGGGAGCTCGACCACAGTCACAGACAAGGAAACAAAACAAGCGCACGGCCGCATGCGTGACAAAATGTTGTCCTTAACTAAACTTGCTTGATGATTGATGACCCAGGTTGAGCTATACATCTGTGTTAAATCAATGACTCTTAATGACAAAAAAGAAACTAACAGACAGCATGTGTGCACTCTTAAAACAAGTGTTCTTTCGATGGTTAATGTTTTTAGCTTTCTAAATTGGTTCTATTTGAAACCTTATCTAAAAGGGAAATCTGTTGTCGGGTTCTAAATCGAACCTTTAAGGGTTCCCCTAAAGAGACAAACCGAAGAAACCTTTAAGGTATTAGATAAAACTTTTTTCTTTAAAGGGCATAGTAAAATGCTGCAACTGTGTAAATTTCTCATGGTTCAATAAAAAGTCAGAGTTAGTCCTGGGGAGGTGATGATGCTCTTTTTGACTTTATAGACCCTGTGGCCACGCTCATAAGCTTCTGCAACATCACACCAGTTCCAGTCCACTATTCCTCTTTTGCATTTCTTTGCTCCTCCAGGAGATTTCAGAGCTCTGTTCAGTGAGGTAATCAATAGTGTTGCTGTAGCACACGCAAACAAGTGGCTTTAGCTTTAAACGACTGCCGATGGTCTTTTGAAGTATGAATGCACAGCTATTAAAAATTAATCCAAACTGTTTCAAACATTATGCTTTAGATCAGATGTACCCAACCCTTCCATATTTGATCAATCCTCAAATGCTCCTGGCACTAATATTCAAATGCTCCATGAGACCTTGATTTTCTGGATCAGGTGTGTTTTTTCGATTTGGGGTAAGAACTTAACCCGTTAGAACACAAGCCTATTTTTGGGCGTTATTCACTTCCATTATTATTAGGCTTCTAGCATTGCAATTACCCAAAACAGTCATACATGGCATATATTGTTTTTCTTTTTTTGAGGGCATCCTAGGCTATTCATACTGTATGTCATAATTTGATATGTAAATGTTAACAGAATTTTAACAATCTCCTAAAACTTTTGTATATACTATATATTAAAGGGCTGTGATTTTGATAGAAATGAATAGAGTACACTGTCTTTGGTCCTGGGAGATTTTAAGGCTTAGTACTGTGAAATAATATATGATAAGTTCAAGTTCAAGTTCAAGTTCAAGTAGGTTTTTATTGTCATTTCTCCATATACCTCGTATACATTGAAATGAAA
>JAOUQW010000046.1:8237359-8251634 GCA_028565825.1 Olivaichthys viedmensis | reverse complement strand
GCACGCTAAACAGGACAACAGAACGTTATTAAATGGGGTAGTCTGTAAAATGTCTGTAAACAATATTGACTGGGGAAGGTGTCCCAGCAGCAGCAGGATGGGGAAAATGTCTATTTGCAGTGAAAAAAATAAAATAAAAAATTATAAAATTATACCATTTATCTCGGGAGTCCACGAGAAGTGTAAGTGTAAAAGAGAATAATTTTTCTTTAATTTATTCTCAAGGTTCTTTAAGACCCAACAAGGTTTGCCTTTTTTTGCTCATGGATAATATGCCTTCCTTTTTAATTGATTTAATTATTCAGAATGACATGATGATTTACTATCAGCTGTTTATCATATCTAAAATACATTGAATTAACTGAAAGATTTTGCATTTTTTAGTTTTCAGTTCTCATCTGTTGGATGTGATATTGCAGGTGAAGCTCAACTGAGAACAGCTGCCTGACAGGTCACACTTTAGCAATGACTAAGCTTTTGACACAATAATCAAATATAGAGGCTCAATGCAAATTACTTCCCATTTGGCTTCACTACCTAGGTAATAGAAGCCAAATTCTATTTCCTACCCGCTGTAGTGCATTTATAGGGGAAGTAGGGAGGCATTTGTGATCAGGCCAAACAAGGAAGTAAAGTCCAGATTATTATGCAAATGTGAATGACCATAGCGAATAAAAACTGAGATATAATATCATGTATAAGGAGTGCATTTTGAAGGAAATGCTGAACGTTTAAGTCTTCGGATTACCAAAACGGATTACTTGCTGATACTTTATGGCATGATAAATGTTGGAAGGAAGATGAAGTGCAAAAATGGCCACAAATTGCATTCATCGGATTTAAAGATTATTACTGCAGGGCTTTCCTTCCATAATTAAAGGCCTGACAGTGTGAACCTTGTGTCAAATTGTCAAGGTGGGAGAAATGCTTGAACTGAGATTTGAGCGCAGATATGACTTTATACAGCCCTGTGACCCCAAACACATCACAGGGCACCTGTTGTAAAAAGAAAACAAAAAACAGAAAGTGACAGCTTTGTCCTCCTGCAAGCCTGAAGCATTGAACCCAGGTCATCCTTCTTCAGCCGACTTCCCTGCTGTAGAGATGAACCTAAACGCCCTCCAAACATATACGCACACGCACACCCTTCAACACCAGCAATGTTGCCTCTTGGCCAATCTTTTCATATGCCCACGTCAGCCTTGATGAAGCTCCCCAAATAGGTCTAATTACTGCAAATTACCAGTGCCACAAAGTGCTCTTCATTTAAACCTGGAGCAGAGAGGGGGAAGCCAGGATGACTACAGCAGACACATTGACTCTCAAGCGCTACGCCATTAGCCTTGCTGGTGCTAGCCCAAGCGGGGGGGGGAGGGATTAGTTCTGAACATCGTTATTAGCCAGCTATTTGCATAGCTTCTTTTATATCTTTCCCTTTCATGCCTGTTCTTTCTTCCGTTTCTTCTGCAAATGGTGCGGCCGTTCTCGGACGACAATGTCTTTGTCTTCAGGAGCAAGAGGTGAAATGGCATTAGAAGGGAGGGTAAATGCAGAGATTACTCCCATAAATAATTCACACTGGATTATCAAAATGCATTTCAGTTCGCACAGACTTGGAGAATAAATAAAGGTCGGGTAATCACATATTAGAGTGCAATCTCACAGATCCAGTGTGGTGTCTGGAGAGCGGCGGAGAGCAGCTGCGAGCCCCCCTGGTCCCTCACGCTCCCAGTCACTTATTACAATCCTGTCACCTCATCATCTCTCATCAGGCGCTGATTCACTGCAAACACTGTGTGTGGAAATCAGGCAGGCCACTTTATTATCTCCGCAATATTAGTGCCACAGCTCATGCATGCATGCACACACACACACACACACACACACACAGAGCGTTTATGACACATGTGAGCATGCACACATAAATTTCATCAAACATCTCTCCGTCACACGCCAATGATATCAGATATTCCCTGATGTTCACTCGAATGGATTTTGAACAAATTAAGTAACAAGAAAGCAGATCTGGAATCTTAATGGAATCCGAAGTGCCAACCTTCCAAAAACAGACCGGGCGGCGGAGGGGTGCGAATAGATAAATGAACAAACACCATGCTAGGGGGGAAGCTGACTGCTGATGGAGAAGACATATACTGAGTGATCAGGACGCATGGCAACACTTCCCATTGAGACTGCTTATGATTCTTTTGTTTTCTCCTCCTTCTCTCTCTCTCTCTTTTTCCCGGGAATCTGTTTATCCAGGCAAGGTGGCTTTGAACCCTGGAGTCTTTGTAGTTCTGAGACTTGCGGTGTGCGGTGGCATCTGCTAATGTCAATGCTAATGACACAAGCCCTGTTACCCTCCCTGTCGACATACTTAAAAAGAAGAGCACAAAAAAGCACATGGCGGTGGGGTTGCAAGATTTTTTATTTTTGAGTAGGATGCCTGCATTTATTTATGAATGCATTCATGCCACTGAGAGGGAAAACAAAGAGGAAAGTAAAATCAGGCATGAAAAAGTACCACAAGAGTTGCAAAAGTCTACGGATGGTATGAAAAGCTATTTTTCTTGACAACACTAAATTAGCATAGGTGCAGGGAGACGATCGCGCCTCTGGAGACAACTGGAAAGCCCCCTTTTCCTGAACAAGGCTACAAGCAGTGACATGACGAAATGAAGAAATAAGCCTGGATTTTGCTTTTCTTATCTGGCTGCAGCTCAGAAGACCCAGCGCAACGCAGCCCTGCTGGGTCTGTGGCTCAGGGGCCCACGCTGCTAAGCACTTTTGTAGCGCAGCAAGAAATGGAGGCATATCAGTGTCAAACGAAGAAGGCAAACCAGGTCAGGCAATATCCTACTGCACGAAAAGAAAGGCTCCACACCTTTTCTACCAGTGAATCAAGTGCCACTTTTTTTTTCTTTAATTTTCCAGTTGAAGACCTCTTGTTAATTTTTGCATAAGGAAAAATTGCCACTGAGAGTCAACCCCCCCCCCTGTGTTTCTGCCTCTCAATCACACCTCAGCTTTTTCTCTCAAACACAATCCTCCTGCATTCCCTGCCATGTTCTGCTAGCCTATTTCCTTTCTGCTGCTCCGAATTAGCAGCTGACGCTAACTGGCTCTTATTTAGCAATTAGTGCTGGCTTCCACAATGAAACCAAGCGCAGGTCTCTCACCCTAAAAATATAAACACATCAAAAGCGATTCAATTAACTTGCCCACAAAACACAAATGGGAGATCATCACATTACGCAAATTAGAACGCGATGAAGGAGCATAACAACATGCTGGAACATGTTAATTAGAAACTTTCAGGCATTACAGATCTTCAGGGAGATGAGATTGACCTGAAATAAACAGTTGGGAGAGCATTACACACTGTGATTAGATAGCAGCTCTTATGTGAACAGCAATAACTCCACTCTGAGATTACAACACATTTTCCCATGAAGGAGCAAAAATCATATTGATGGCGGTTAACAACATGTAATGGAAGCCTGTCGTTTGGCTGAGGTTTGTACAATGAAATGAATATTCAGTAAGCATTTCAACCACTTTTTTAAAAGATCTCCCGAGTGGTGTAACAGAAAAGCGTTCGCCCTATCGTCTGGAGATCGCAAGCTCAAATCCTGCCGATGCCATAGCCATCCGTGGCTGGGAGTCCAAGAGAGCATAATTGGCCCTGCTCTCTTGGTGGGTCTCTCTCCCCTGTCGATCAAAGTGACATTGGCCAATCGTGGGCGTCTGTGAGCTCATGTATACAGAAGAGGGCAGTCACCGCTTTCCGCCAAGTGTGGTCAGCTGCCCTGTGAGTTTGCATGAGCAGCATTTCGAAAAGATGTGGTGCTAGAGCTGCGCATGTCTCGAAGGAAGCATGTGTTAGCCCTCACCCTCCACAGTTGGTAGCTGTCATGTGATAGGGGAGAACTAGCTAGTGAGGTGGGAATTGGCAATGACCAAATTTGGGAGAAAATGGGGTAAAAAATAAATAAATATAATAAGTTCTTTGTTCCATGCTAATAATATAACAATCAAAGGTAGACCTTCCCAGACTTGTTCATTCTACCACCTTTGACATCTCTAGTGGTAATAAAATAAGATGAGCTTATGCGGTCTGCTCTGAAAAATGTGTTCCTATCAAGCAAGTAAATGACTTTGTAGAAATATTAATTTTACTGCCTCATGAATAATGCAGCAGCGATGTTCCTGAGAAATGGGAGAAATGTGTAAGTGTCAACGTAGATGAAACAAAAACGAACTCTGATGAACAAAGCCAGTGCTTTGTCTGCTTCATTTGAGCTGGTACAGATGAGGTGAGCCATGCCAAAGGGTCTTAGCTGGACTGCGCTGTTTATCGACATTAACAGTGTGTGGTCGATGTTGGGAGCAGTGATCCGACTGCGTTCGAGTGCATCTCCACCGACTCGTATAACATGCAGATAGCAGGTGGCATGTGGTTCAAGGAGGTGATTAAACTGGGTTTAAGTTAGCTGCAGTGCTTAACTTTTGAGTAACACAGTGTCGCAGATCAACTGGTCTTTTTTTTTTTTGGTGTTGTGTTTCCAATTAATCAGCCCAAAAGCTAGCGCTGCTAATGATGAATGAAAGTTAGCAAGAGCTAGTAGGAGTTGTGAAGTTAAGGCGTGCTATTGCCATCTGAGCTTTGATTCTGTTACAATGGATGGATGGATGGACGGACGGACGGACGGATAGATAGAGATGAAAATAGCTTATTTTAGTAGAGGAGCAATCAAAATGGTAACTGACAACACATTTGCCTTATGAGGTTTTCCTTTAACGTCTCACCTTCAAAATATCTCCGACCTCCAGAGTGTGCTTGTGCATGGTGTGTATCCATAGATGGGAGCAGGATGCCCAAATTAGAGTTGATTCAAATGGGAGCTGACAGTAGTTTTGTCTGTGATCAGTGGGCGAGTTCAGATGTGCTTGTGAGAACTTACCTATGTGCTGACAGGAGGATGTTATTGAGGGACTGCTCCTTTGATCCGAGCTGCTTTCAAACGCCTCTCCACCATTTCCTGGGGTCGATACCTGACAGCTGACAACACTACGTGCTGTTGCCATGGCTTCCCGACTGACTGTCCAATGCCTGAGCTCCTGACCCCTGGTCCCCTCAGAGCAGGTCCCAAAGGTGGACGCTGGAGTAAAGCTGTCTGTCAAACAAAAGGACAATGCCTAACGAAGGCATGAGGTGCATGTATACACACAAGTGTGGAACAAAAAAAGGAACTCCATCACATGTTCTCCAAAGACTTTTGGCAGAACGGCCGAATTTGTTTAGGAAAGCGTGTTCTACAGGAGGATAGCATCGATTCCTTGATAGACCGGACCTTTGATGTATTGCTGCTGTGCTTTTAATGGTTAATGGGCATTAGACTGGCCTGAAAGGGGGGTTCATCGCAGGTACTAAAAATAATGATTAGCTCCACAATATAGGCCACATTAGCATCAAATGAATGAAAAAGAGTGAAAGGCTTTGTTTAGGAGAAAGGGTCAAGTTCCTAACCTCACAATCTTGCTTTCTCTTGTTCGCCATCTGTTTTTATTATCCCTTCTTTCCTTTTCTTACTTAATTCCCTTTAAATGGATACCCTCCTTGCCCCCCGTGAGTACTTTCCTCCTTTTTTGCTGTTTATTCTTTCACTTGGCACAGAAAACACCAGCACAGCACTAACGCTGACTCCGCTGAGAATGCACTTTCTGACCCTCTCTCTCTCTCTCTCTCTCTCTCTCACCCCTGTCCATCCTAAATCCACATTGCCTTTCGCTATCTGGGCTCCGGGCTGCAGGCTGTGACCTCCGTGATCAGCCCTGGGGAAAAAAGGAAAAATGACTGGACCCCCAAATCCCTCCAGCAGAGAATCAGTCAGTGTATCTGTAAGGCTCAGATGAACTCCTTCTATGTATGATTTGTGGCCCTCTTTCCATCAGTAAATATAGGCCTTATCGACCCGTGCACAAACCGAGTGCCGGGCTATTTGCTCAAAGGCCAATCCAGCCCCCTGCCACCCTCCCCAACCCATGAACAGGTTTGTGTTTTCTGATAAAGGACAAGGGAGAGCTGAGCATATGGCATTATGTGACCAATCCCTCATCCCTCCAACTTACCTTTGTTCCACTGCCGTTGAATTCTGTGAACAAAAATAAGCCAAAACACAGCTCCTTAAGGGGGAACATGAATTACGGAGCTGGCTGATTAGGCATTGGGTTCTTGTGTTTGAGAACTGAAGTAACAGGAATGATAAATAGTGTTGAAAAAGAAGCTGAGCATAGCACTGTGCCCCTGCAGTGTGGCTTAAAATGAACCCATGATCATTCCTAAAACATCTTGGAGGAAGCCCTCCAACAGCGCAAGACACACCAGACTGCTACACACATACATCAGCGCCAAACAAACACCCCAGCTACTGGATCAACTCACATGGCTCTTTCTAATGAAAGATAAGCCCATTGGAGGAACATGCCGTACTTTCCCTGGGCACTGGGGACTTCCCAATGTAAGACAAATCTTTACCAAACCCACACACACACACTTGTATTACTATCTTTATGGGGATTTGCACTGACCAATTATTATTGATCACTGTAGCAAAATACTACCTACATTGTGTCTGTAATATTTCTTCAATAATCAAGAATAAAGTTTTTACCTCTTTTAGTTTTTCGAACTAAAACCTCATCTTTTGTGAAGTATTTTCTGAGGAACAAGCAAAATGTCCCCACAACATCAACATTTTTACAATTTCCTGTCATTGTGGGGACATTTAAGAGGAAAATACACGCACGTATGCACGCACGCACGCACACGCACGTGCATGCACACGCACACCAGGAGCAGCAAACTACTCCTCACAAAACTAATTTAATCACTGACGCAAAAAGCTCCTTTCCCAGCATGGGCTCTGCGTCCAATTATGAATTAATTTATTTCCGATTTATTTTATGTCAAACATGCGCCGCACCTCAGAATCTAATGCTGTACATTTGTGTCATGTGGCAAGACTCTTGCTGGGTGATTGAGCGAAAGCAAGGTGTGTTGGGATAGCGCTAGTCTCTAATGGGAGTACAGAGTAGCAGGGTGAACTAGCACTGCGAGCTAATCATAGACAAATCACTACGAAAAAAAACCCAAAATTGTGAGAGAGAGAGAGTCATGGAAAAATGGATTTGCTGCAATGTGATTTCAAGGCTGAAAATGGGGCGTATAACCGAGTCTAATAAGCGCTTGGTTAATGTTTTGTATAATCTTCCCAAATTAATATGTTAGACACAATTGCCTCGTAATTAATTCCTGCAAGTGCACCCAATGAGGAGATTTATTTGGAACTGTCAATCATGCCATAAAATCCAACCCACCAGAGGGATTACACACCAGACCAGCATAATTCCAATTATATGGTTATGAGGAATTACATGGTTCTATTGACCATATATACTATGTATGTATAAACAGCCATTACCTGGGCAGTAAAAAAGCCCTGCTGACAAGGGCTGATCATCAAAAGGAAGGTCATTCTAATGGATGAACAGTCTGGCCATAGCCTTTTCTTTTTATGGCTTCATAAAGAATGTGTCTCAGTGGGGCTATCAGTGCTGAGTCTTTCCTTCTCTATCGCATTCTCCTATCTCATAGCCACCCTGCTCTTCTTTTTCAACTGCATGCCAGGCATGTGTGAATATATATGCGTCTGCGAGCCGAAGAGGCACGGTGGAGTTGCGGTCCTGTGCCCTGGGAGTCAGGAGTCAAGGTTGGCGAAGGAGAGAGGCAGCCGGCTCAGAGGGGGTCAGCCTTTGATCAGAGGGGAGATTTAAGCTGAAGTGACAGTCCAGCTTTGCTCTGGACCCAATTCAAACCACCACGCCACCTTCAGGATCCAACGCCGGGAGTGTGCGTGCGAGTGTGTGAGAGGAAACAGCTGACACACTCCCACACAGACTCATATATATAATCATATATAATCATATAATCTGATTAGCATAAGCATGAACGTGATGCAGTCACACCATGTAGTATAATCGTAATGGGTCAGAGACGGAAAGGGTTTTCAAAACAGCTAAAGAAAATAATATTCTTAAAAACATGCCACAAAAATTAATTTGTACTTGAATGAATGACAATTTTGCACTTTATGTAATTCTTTTCTTGTAAACACCTTCATGAAACAACAGGGTGGAATAATATCATAATATTTCTGAATATTAATATTTTTTTGTAAAATGAACAGCCTTTGGACGCAAAAAAAGAAACATCTATGTAAACACTGTCCATACACTCCACATCAAATTCATCTCACTATAATGGACTAAGATGCAAACACAATAGACGGCTATTAGAAAGAACCAAACAGAAAAATCACTGTAACAAAAAGACAAGCACGTAGAATAGCTAATAAACATCCATGTGTCTTTATAACCCTGCTTCAGAGGGTCAGTCATGTACAAAGTCACACCAGGACTGAAGAAGACACAATACAAAATTAATTAATGGCACATTAATGCTCACTCCTTCCTGGGCCACTAGCCATCCATTTTAATTCTATGTAAATATCAGCATTATCTGCTGCTGTTATTATTACTCTGGAGCCGAAGGGGATGTGCTTCTCGCTGTTTACATGGTAGTGCTACTTCGACTGTAGCTTGTGTGCTTACCTTATATTAAAATCTGTACGCACAATTAGTGGGAGAAAATCCTTAACCTCATATACCTCCCATAGCAGGAGGATATATTGCCTCGCCTCCATTATTAATAATATCTCTGGTGGAAGGGGGCTGGGGTGTAATATAAATGTTATGTGAGAAAGGCTGTAGGCTTTGGGGGATGTGCATTATGTTGCTCTGAAACGTGTGTGTATAGAAGGCGAGTATCAAGCCTCATATCTGGAAGCACAGTGCTAACCTCATTGGTAATGCCAGCCCCCCATGAAGAGGTAGTGAAAAGGGTGTTTTGAAATCCAATGCAGTTACAATTGCTTTGAAGTGCCAAAGAAGCCCCCCCCACACACACACACATATTTGTGTGCCAAGATAGGAACTTTCCCCCACATTGCCCATGGATGGTAGGGACAGTAGTAAAGGGGGGTTATGAGATGCCACCAGCACTGCCCTCGGCCCTCCTTTTAAATATTTACTCTCCGCTCAGTCATGTGGAGATAAAACGAGGGGAGTACTGGTGAGGCAATTTCTGTCACCTTCTCTGGGGTAGAGGACCACATGTGTAGTATTCATTTCAGTGTGTGTGTGTGTCTGTGTGTGTGTATCTCTGTGCCTAGGTAAGCTTATTATAATCCCCACAAGCATACAGAGTGAGTAAGAGAGGTAAAAGATAACAAGAGACTAAAGGAGAGAAAGAAAAAAGTGGTGAAGAAGAGGGGAGACAACAGAGAGAGAGAAAATAGAAATAGGGAAACACTTCCACCCGCCCAACGAGAAACACACAATTTCACTATGAGACAAATCCATTCAGAGGGACAGACAGCGGGCAGAAAAGTGGAAAAGGAGCCATAATAAAGAGAGCAATACACTGCAGTATGATCCCAAGGCAGAATGAACAGGAATTGAAGAGAAAGACAGTGGCAAAAATTTAACAATAAGGAACGAGATGAAGGAGCAAAAGTATGAATGCAGGACAGATTAAAGAAAAAACAGAAGAGTGCAATACCCAAGAGGGTGAGATAGAAGCAATAGAGAGCGCGCTTTGCGAAGAGTTCCAGATGTGTCAAGTGGATGGATGTGATGCTGCGGCTGTGCGGCCCACTCACCTCTCCCCCATAATGCCTTGAGCACAGGGTGAACCGACACAGCGTTAGTGCCTGGTCTGTGGGCCAGCCTCTCAGAGAATACTAATGAGATTACAGCCTTGCTGAAAAACCTTTTCCCCATCCAAAACAGGCTTACACCACTTACCCCGTTTGCACCCACACACAACGACCCACACACCCACACTCTCTCTCTCAGGATGGGAAAAATCCAGATAATCTGGGAATAGCAGTGTCATCCTGTTCGCCTGTTCCCAAGAGGAGGGGCACAATGGCAATAGTTTCTGAATTGCTCGATCGGCTCACAAACTGTCCGACCCCGTAGATGAGATGGCGAGTGTGATAAAGAACAAGGACTGGGCGCAATAAGTCTGCAACAAGCCCCAAGCAGTTCGTCATCAAGCTACGGTGTGGCCTTGGCGTGCCACATTTAATTGCCATCAAATTTCGTGCCGTGCTGCCCCTATCTCTGACTTCATGGCTGCTCTCTCTCACAGAGAGAGGCATAGATGAAAGAGTACAGAGAAATGTATTCTCTTTATCGTACAGAGCATCAATCCTTGTGCTAAATTAATCATTCGGTTCTTTTATGAGCTCCAGATCCAAAAACCTCTTCACACAGGGGCCTTTTCATGCTTCAATGGTGGCCAAAGGAAAGGGATGGTGATGATAAAGCTTAAAGATGCGACTGCAGGGCTTTTCTGTTTCTCCTTCTCTCTGGCCACCTATTCCACACAATAAAAGCTGCCCTCTACTGCAGGTGTGATGTTCTTTGGAGTCGAGGTCATATCAACATAGAGAGAGAGAAAAAAGTTGCTCTGCACGTCTGTGAGAGGGGCGCTCTAATTCAAGTGGACGTTTTCATCTCCATAACGGCACTGCAGTCCAACCTAATTGGGACAATTCCCACTTGTGATATAATTTCATTCCTACCTCAGTGTGACTCCTATGATCTCATGCTCCAATCCCCCTCTCCACTCCTCCTCTGAGTCTGCCCCCCCCACTCTGCCACATAGCTCACTCCAGTGCCAATGATCTCTGGACTAAAAGAAAAGTCCCAGTCCTGACTCTTCTACGTAGAACATTCCCAACAATCGTGACCGGGTGCTTTATACTTTAAGGTTAGTATGTAAACTGTAAACATATGGCATTATCACTGAAAGTGGTGTTGCGCTGTGTTTGCGCTGTGTATGTGCTGGGGAGGGGGGCGAAACCATTCCTCATCACCTCTGAAAATAATTCCAATTCTATCACCCTTTTTGCACTCCCTCTCAACACTCAACATGTGTGTGATAGATTTGCCACGTGTGACTTCGCGCTGTTTCCTGCATGCTGTGTGAGCACTCTTAAAACCGTGTTGGATGTGCCGAGTGTGAGCCAAGGCCACGGACGAGAGGGAGGGAGCAGGTTATGATGCAAACATTTTAGAATGATGTTATGATGCTGAATGGATGTTCGGGAAGTGGGCCCTTTGTGAGATCAGGTAAGATGGCTAAGAGAATACGACACAGGGGAGAGAGGGGAGGCGGGTGATAGGCAGGAGCGGCGCCAGGCTGCCAGGCTTTACCCATGTGTATGGCAGTGGGATGTAGTAGCTGAACAAACCGGGTGCTGCCAGGGCCTGTGTTCAGTCTCCCCCCGCACTGGGTCCCACCAGAGATAGGGGGAGGAGACAGAGAGCTGTGTGTTTACACAAACAGATCGGTTACCATGGCTAACCATGCGAAGCCAGATTCACATGATGTCACCTGGGCCACATGAGGGGGAATAAACAATAACAGCTCACGCAGCTAATTAAAGAGCACACAATGCAGGCTTATCTGCCACACACCCACTGAGCTGATGCGTCGGTGCTGCTTTACTTCCACGCTTTGTGCACTTTCTGTTCTTCACGTTTGAGCTAATCTTATTGACATACATCACATACTCATTGAGATAAGATAAAGCCAACTTCATTGATCCCCAAAGAGAAATTCAACTGTTCCAGAGTAGGCACAGTATAAAAGTATGTACATATCGAAAAATATATATAAATATGTATAAAAAAAGTACAATAGTCAGTTATTGCACTTGTCATTAAGATGAAATAAATATTGCATCTTTAAGTTCGATCTGATCTTAAGCACTGACAGAAAGCATGGATTTAAAATATTGACTATTGCATTTATAAGTATGATCTTGAAACACTGTGTGTCACAATGACATTATTGCAAGCTGTAATGTTTCGGTATTGGGTATAACACCTCAAGTGAGCATGCATGCTATCGACAGCAAGGTTGTGTGTGTGTGTGTGTGTGTACTATATCCATGGCCCAGTATGTAAGGTGTAGGGTCCAGCCAGGCCAGAGAGGGTCCAGTGGGCACCAGCTGTTTCATACACAGGGGGACAGAAGGTGAGCAGTAGGAGGGCAGCTCAAAGTAAGCCATGAGGGCTTCCAAAGCCCAGCTGTGGCCCAATCGCACCTGCCTGCACACACTCGCACACCTGCCCCCTTTTCGACCGCTCACTCACTTCCTCCACTGCTCACGCCAGCATCCGACCCCCCTCTGAGCGCGTGGGTCTGCCATGCTGGAAATCGCCTGCCCATCGGCTGGAGGCGCCCAGCTGCAAACAGCTAGTATCTTCTCATGCACGTTTCTGACAGAGCGAGAGCGAGAGCGAGAGAGAGGCTAATACATGCTATAAGAACAATACACCCCCCACACACTTCTTCCCATTCCGTCCACCACCAACCCCCTCTCCAGCTAATTCTCACTGGCAGAAAGACCTGTAAAAATCAATAGGGAAAATGTCCTGAAACAGCCAATCTAGCAACCATCTGCCCCCGACTCCACTGAGACAAAGACCCGCGTCCCCTGGGAAAATGCAGAGAGAGAGAGGAAGCACAACACACGTACAAACTCAATTACTCGCCACTGCTAAAACACTCTATCCAATGCAAAGTCAGGCTAAACACTTTGTCATAATGAGAACCTTATTAAACAACAGTTAAGTTCACATATTGTAAAGTCTCTTTTTGTGAACTATGATTAATATATATTGCAGCCCAATCAAAAAGGTAAATGCAAATGTGAGGGGTAATCTATCATTCCAAGAAAAGAGAGCAGGTCTGTTTAATACAGAAACAGAAAAGGTAGTAGCTTTTGAAAAAATAGCCTAACTGAAATGTAAAAAAAAAAGTTATGTAAAGCCCATAGTATGATGTCTTTGCTATATGTTATTATGGTTAGGCCATTAGAAACTGCAATAAGAGTAACTGAACATAACATTCCCTTTGCTGATCAAAGCTGTAGGGTAATTAAAATAACTATGTTTTATTTCTTCTATCACTCACAGAAAATATGAATAACTTTGCCCTCATTGATATAAAGTAGAACTGTCTTGGGTACCAAAGAAATGATCAGAGACATCAAGCACAGACCGCAGCCATGAGCCAAGACAACAGCTTAATTTTGTTAGTCTGATGCATCCTAAGAACACACATCGTAGGGTATAGCTACCCAGATTCTTAGACTTTAGCGTGGTCAGGTGAAAAAGGGAGTGCTTGGCCTAGTTTTTTTATTTTTTATTTAAATGTCTGTTAGTTGGTAGTGAGAAATGTGACAAGTGGCCTGTATAGTTATGCATCTACATGCAAACCAGAGAACGGGCTTGAAAAACAACTTTGTGGAGTTTAGGCAAGACAGGCAACACAAAGCTCCTCATAGCTTATATTATTAATAAGCCTAAAACCTTCCTTATTTTGATTTCCGATACAGCATGACAGTGGCGCTGTGTACAATAGCCATCTTCGGGGGATTGAGTTTGGAAAATCTAAGTGCGAATGTTGTGATAAAAAAAATAATAATAAAAAAAAAAATTAAGACTAAATTCTTAAAAAGTGTGTCTTTTTAAGCTTGATACAAAATCAATAAACTTGACTATCGATTCTCAGCTTCACCGTGGCCTACGGGTGTCATCGGTTTTGGAATTGTCCATTACAAACCAACAACCGGATCGATGGTAGAAATCAATACGACCGATGACGTAACACGAGTCAATGACGCTACAGATGTACGAGACCATCAGCTGAGGAATTCAAGTGAAGTAGCCCTTTTGTGTGTCTCTCTTTACGTGCTTTTACAACCTGTGGCATATTTCTGAAGTCTATCAAAAACGAGGCCGCACTAAAGAAAAGAAAAAAAGGTTACGTCCGAATAGTGAGCGCCCTATGATAACCATAATGATCCATGTAGTGTGGGCAAGGACGCGGTTTGGGATGCTTTTATTTCCGGGCAGCTAGGAATGCCGTCGTAAGCTCCTCTGTAGGGCAGTGGTGGCTCAGTGGTTAGGGCACTGGACTTCTGATCAGAAGGTCGTGGATTCAAACCTCAGCTCAAGCTGCCACTGTTGGGCCCTTGAGCAAGGCCCTTAACCCATGTATCATGGCTGACCCTGACCTCTGACCCCAGCTTACCAACATGCTGGGATATGCAAAGAATCAAATTTCACTGTA
>JAOUQW010000046.1:8193596-8214498 GCA_028565825.1 Olivaichthys viedmensis | reverse complement strand
GCGAAGAATCAATTTCACTGTACTGTACTTGTATATGTATATGTGACAATAAAGGAGCATTCTATTCTATTCTATTTACGTACCCAGCAGTCCTTACCAAATATGGTTTAATTGTGTGCTGAGCAAAGCCAATAGGAAAAAAAACATTAACAGGCACTTTCATGCATTTCCAGCACACCTTTTCAAAAATTGAAACCCAACAATGTGGCTACCATGGAAACAGCTTCAGGACCTGTTGCTCTCGTCTATGGTTGAGCCACTGTCTGTGAGTTTCCACTCGTCTCCCAGAGGAGCTGGCCTGTGCTCACCAGCCACAGACCCACAGAGGAAGAGAGATCTGGAGTTCAGCCACTGCAGTGCCAGAGAGGGCCAGTCTCATGAAGCCGCTTTAGGCACAGGAAGAGGAACGGAGAGTACACAAAGGATGAGGGTGCGATTAAATAATGAATTTGTCATGAACCGGCAAATCGTATTGCACAATGAGCATGCAATTAGGTTTGCGGAAGAGGGTAAATATTGATGCACAGTAATGAGTGTGTTGAGTTTAGCATAATCTCAAACCCAAAGCCAGTGGAGACACATGGAGAGCATTTAGGACGATCATGTTTACTCTGTGTTTCTAGGGTACTTTCTTTTCGAAGTAACTTTTTATTTCAGTGCTACGTTGAGGATATGCTGCTCCATTTCTCATTGAATTCGGAGTCCTTTGTGAACATCTGGCATCAACGCTGTAATCAGGCACAAAAACTCAAGTGAGTTATGAAAGGGAACATCAGGAAAATGTCAGTAATCATTATCTTAATTGGCATCAAATTATTAAAGATAATGTACAAGATAGATTGTCATTCAGACCGACAGCACACATTGGATCATGACAGTAGAATGCCATATGGAGAGTTAACCTTATGTATCAGTTTATAAAGAATTAAAATGAAAGGCCAAATCTAATTACCTGGTTTATACCATATGTGAGAGTCAGGACAAGATATGTAGCATTTTTTAGGTTGTTAGTTTTACTTCTGTACTTCTGTTCGATCTACAAAATCATCTCCCAAAACAACAGAGACCTCCTCTTAACATATTGGTAGTGGCTCAGTGATTCAGTTTCTTTAAGTGCATAATTTGATCAAGGTCAAATTGGGTACACAGCTACTCCTAACATTAGGGTTTAAATTGCAGCCAGCATCTTCACATCAAGTGTGGTAGTAATTACATAACTGTGAACGCCCTAAGTTTTGGCAGCCAGACAGCATCCCATATGGGGGGGAGGGAGGAAAATCCCTCAAAGTGTGTCAAGAACATGAGACCTGCCACATATAAGCTGCTTGGGTGCGGAGACTAATGCCCAGCATGTATTGATTTTCTGTTTTCTGCAAAGACTACACGTAGAAGGTCAGGGTTACTCTGTCTCTCGGCTCAGTAATGTGTAAAAAAAAAAAAAGACAAGACAAACCTGTCCTACAATATGAGCTCTATCTGAGACATATACAGTAGGTATATTCAGGTATGTACCATCACTGTGTATAAATTTAGTAATGTAACCAATTTTAGGTGCTCTTGCTTACAGGTCTGTGACAAGTTCAAGGCCAAATTCTTTAGCAGCACGAGCCGTTCCGATATTCAATTTTCAGCTTGTGTTGGTTGCCTGGCTCATAAGCTGTAGGAGTTGCTTTTGCAGATAGACACAAGGGATTTAACTATCGCCTGGTATCCAGGCAACCACAACAATAATGATACGCATATGTAAATGCAGGACAGTTTGCCTCTTCTTTTTTTTTTTTTTTTCCTCTGAGAAATCAAGTGCACAGTTTCCTCCAGCGGAGAGATACTCAGAGAAATCTGGCGCAGAGAATACAGAGGCAACAGGGCAGCGAGAGCCCGGGGACTGTCTGCAGCCGGGGATCACTCACCGTGTGCCAGCTCGCTAATAGTGAGCTGTCCACTGTGAGAAATTGGTCTTTTCCACACTCTCAGTGGTCCTGATCTTCCAGCTGTGTTGGTCAGATTTAACGTCTATCCTGCATTAAGTCATTCACTCACGCTCGGTGCATTCTGCTCCAATGAGATCATGGTAACAGAAGTGAGCGAGTACTATTCTTACAGAACAGAGGCCTTGCTCTCGCTCTGATAATTATTGATTCCCCTCTGACGAAGATTTGCCCAATTCCAGATGACACGGCTGGGCTCTCTTTTTAAAAACCGCGCGATAGTAAGGAAGACATTTGTGCCAGGCAGTCATTATCACATCATCCAGGAAAGTGCAGTGGAACATGACATGGTTCTTATCAATAGTCTTTTACAAATTCACGAAGCGTGACCTTGAGAAAAAAAAAAAAAAGGTCTTGACTGCTGGAAATGTCTGGTGGTGTTTTGCATTTAATTGGGTTACATTCCCAACATCATTGCATGCAATATTTAAAAAAAAATTCTCACTGTGCACAAATGTCAGAGGGCATAACCCGAGATAAAAGAACCAGCAAGTGTGTGTGCAGCCTCTGCATCAGTGGCCACGGGCCAAATGAAACTGGATTAAATTATCCATCCAAATTAAAAGAGCATATCTGTGCTGTCCCTACTAACAGCTGTTAGCATTTTTCTTCCACATGGATCGCCTACATTCATTTATTTTATGGCCCATGTTTATTAGGCCGACCGTGATGAGGATGGAGTGGGGTAGAAGAGTGAGAGTACGCTTAGTGCGCAGGTGCTAATTGACTTGCTGTGCTATTGTGTGTGCGCATGTATGTATTCGTATGTGTGTTAGTCTATTGTTGAGCCATAAAAGGAGGGCGACAGTATGGCTACTGTACTGAGGGGGTGATGGGGGAGGTGACACAGGTGCAGAGCCAGGCAAAGAGGAGGGCCATTACACAGCAGGAGAGTCTGAGTGGACTCACTCCATCATACACTGCTCATTAAAATTTCATACGAGGCTGCAGAAGCGCGTCCGGACAGCACGAGCATGGAGGTGTAGAGTTGCTTCAGAAGTGCGTTCTAAATACTGACGTTCGTCAAGACATCAGGCACGCTTGTTTGTCCTTAGGTGTGAACCGCATGCATTGCGTTTTGGAGGCTGTTAAGAGCGGTTGTCAGCTCCCCGAGCCGTTTGTCGTTGAGAAAGGTTGTTTAGCGTTCGTAACGGCTGGTGGAAAAGAATCAGACGATGGTTTCTCAGATGTGCGTCTCTGTCCTCACAAAGCTAAACTCCCCTTTGTGAGACAGCGATTCTGATCGAGCGAGTCTTTCATTTAGAAGGCTTTCTTTGATGGTGGGAATTGCAAGCGAGATCAAAAGGAATGGCCCTCGCCACTCGGCGCTGTACCAAGCTGACGTATGCTGACTTTTCACATAAGTGCCTTTCAATTTATTTGTCCATTAACTGTTTTATTGAGACACTTTTTCATGCTTTTGTTGGGTCTTTTGTTAGGAAACCGCCTGTTAGGTACTCCAGTTCATTGGTTTTTATGACCACTTTTCAATAGGCCCACCAAAAGCACACACGCCCTTACCAAAATAAATACGCACACACAGTTAGTCAAACACACACACACACACACACACGCACAGTAAATCACAAAGTGCACTCTGCCTCATGGTGTAACTGTATCCTCCAAATGTCAGGCTCCCTGGAGCTTGGCAGCAGGGGGATGGGCAGATGACAGTGGATGAAGTGAGGAAGCTCAGGTCTCAGGCGGTGTGTGTGTGTGTGTGTCGTCTGTTGTCTTGGACTCAGCAGTCCCCCCCATCAGCCTCCCCAGCATTACTCATCGCCACCGTCTAAACAACGGGCCAAAAATGGTAGCCCTGGGTGAGAAGGTTGAACCTGCCACTCAGCTGAAAAGGCAGGCAAATCCGTGAAATCCTATCCATGACGGCGTGGGCCTCCGATGATGTTCATCCCGTGGTGATGACGGTTTAAATGTCATTGGAACAGATAGGATCTACCTTCCGACTGGGTGCATGTGGCTGGCTAGCTTCCTGCTTCTCTCTCTCTCTCTCTCTCTCTCTCTCTCTCTCTCTCTCTGTGCGACCTGAGGGGTGGCCTGTCCTGTATGTGCAACCGAGATTTGAAACGCTTCCTGCAGTTGATGATGAGCACCAGTCGCTTGGCACAATGGCTTTCCCAGGGTTCCTCAGTAATTGTCATGTCGTTACAGAGCTAATGGTGCAGAGGCCGCCACAGGCTCCTCAGTCAAAAAAATATATATATATATATATATATATCACACCAAATCAAATAAATGGAAGAACAGAGTCTGCACCCTGTGCAAACTGGGTAAAATCCTTCCTGAAACGAATCAAGGACGGCGTCCCAATTTTACAGCAGAGTGGTTATGATCAGTGGAATGTATGGGCGATACTCGCTGTAGTAGATAGACTGGCGCTGTGGGTTATTGTTCTGGGCCCTGCAGGGGACGGCAAAGATGGCACATATCATCAAGAGATATCATCATCCCGGCTCATTGAAAGCGTCCGTAGACCATTTCCATGCAGAGCCACTGTGTGAGCTGGATGCTAACTCGCCTCCCTCCCACCCTCCCTGGAGTACGCAATAAACCCAAAGCAAAGGGTTGGTTTATTTATTTATTTATTTATTCTAATGGCAATAAAAATCAAGGGGTAGCTCTTAGTTACCGCTCCATTTTACGCACACAAACATGTATGTGATGCGAGAGTACACACACTCGGGCTTCCCATCAGCAAATTAGCTGAATAAAGAGCCTCTCTTCGCCGGGTCGTTTGAGTGGCTAATTAGTCATCAACGCATGCTGTGGAGAGAGAGAGAGAGAGAAGAGAGGGAGAGATCAGCGTTTCATCATGAGGTAGAGCTTCAAACGGCATCTGATGAAAGTCAAATCACTTTAATTAAAACCTATTTGTATTTAGGGGAAGAAAAAATATATATATAAAAAAAAATCATAGTTTCAATCCAAGGATAGACTAGAGCAGGGGAGGGGCGAAAAAAATACAGTTTTGCTAGATGCGAGCGGAGATATAAAAGCATTAGTTTTAGATAATGTGCTGACTTTATTATGCACACAGGGAGAGGAGACGGCGAGAGGAACCGACTCCGAGATTGGCCGCAATTTTCTCTTTGTGTCTAGTTTGGACCTGAGCTGCGTTAGCTAATAGCAGTTTGGATGCGTTCCCCCCCCCTCTCTCTCTCTCTCGCTCTGTCTCTCTCTCTCTCTCTCTCTCTCTCTTTCTCTCGCTGTCTCTTTGTCTGATATCACCTCTTAGCACCACATCTATTATTGATGGCGCCCAGTGTTGCAGGTGCAGAAAATAAAAGTATAGCGTGAATGAATAAAAGACACAGACATGCAGTCAAACTCTGTCACTTATAACCACCAATAACGCTAACCTGGAACTGGTACAACTGGCTAGTGAATAGCGCCATAGTAGGGTAACGTTAGTACTGGTGAGTGAGGTCTAAACACGGATATGATTGGATCCTTCACTGGTTATTGAGGGTCAGGTTTCCCATAAGGCATTATTACTGTACTGTGCTTGATGTGAATGATTAGAAGCACTAAATCCACTACTATAGTGTAAACTATTTTAATTGTGTGAAAGTGTGGAAATGTTAGTACATTTGAGATTTTACTTTGTTTTTCTTTTCTTTTTTTTAAATATTGATCATAAAATGTACAAAGAGCAAAAATTATTGGATAAATACAATCATTTTCTTACACCTATCAGTGCTGATGGTGCCCAGTCAAAGACGTTTGCTTTTACTTCTAGTCCAGCCGAAGAGGCGCAGTGTATCGGCTATAGCTTCTGTAGCTCCATCGCAGGGTTGCTCAGATAAAAATCTACTATTCTAGGGTTGTCCTACCACTGCATTACTTGTTTCTGGAAGCTATAACAGTAAGTATTCTCTTCTCCCTGTGTGGCATGCTTGAAACATCTATGAATGCCCTATAAAACACATCGAGTTCTTCAGAGGCAAAATTCCTGTCTACTCCTTCTGAAATTCTCACTCTGTAACACCTGGATAAAAGACGGCTTATTCTCAGTTCACATCGATAATTCATGCACCTGCCACGGTAGTCGGAACTATCCCAAAACGCACGAGCTGTGCTGTTTTATAGTTTTCAGGATGGTTAAAAAAAAAAAAAAAAAGTTTTTTTTTTTTTTTTTTTAAGTTTATAATGCAGGTCAGAATAATGCACATTAATATATTGCAATAAGTTAATATGTTCTAAAATAATAATAGTATACAATGTAATACATTTTCAGTATACTACATTGTGTGGAGAAAGCTGCTGTGGGGCGCTGGGTTTTATAGGTGTTTGTCAGGAAAGTTATTTGAATAGAACCGAATGTGTCGGTATTAAACAGGAACAACAGCTGCTTTTCTACTGGTGCTACAAATTATGTTTTTGTGTTGGACTGAAACCAGCTCAAAGCTTTTCCTTTTCTTCTTTTTTAACCAGGTTTGCTGCTCCATTACAAACACGAGTTACTGATATTGAATCTTATAGATACTGCAGACAATGCACTATTCTATGGCCTTCCTTCTCCATGACTTTCAGAATTGCAAAAGGTTGTGTATTATATCTAAATTATGCTTATTAGTTGGTTTGGTTTGAAACGTCACCTCGAAGAAATCCCTTTGATTTACATTCATATGAAAATGTTTCTCTAGTGGAGAAATGTAGATTGCAGCTTATTGGCATGCCACAGGCTATAATAAATATAAATATATATATATATATATATTACACACAGACCGCCATTATTTATGCGTGGCATGGTTAAGGGAGCAGAAGAGAAAATATGAGTCTGAGCTCTAGATGCATTCCTTTATGTTTCTAAAGTTAAGATAATGGAGCCATAATTTGCACTGGTGACATGAAGGAATGACCCGGAAGGTTTTTTTTTTTTTCAGGTTTTTTTTCAACGCTCCTCCGACCCCGCTGCCAAAGTGCTTTTACTGCGACATGCGGAACGGAACACTCTAATATCCAAACTAGTCAATGTGACTGGAGAACAATATTGTTAGACTGTTCGAAAAGAAACTGCTGAATAGGCAGTCAGTGAGCCATAGACTCTCTCTCTCTCTCTCTCTCTCTCGCTCTTTTTTGCTCTTGCTCTACTGAGGTATTTCTCACTTTAATGAATCCCCTTGCACAAAAGAAGGCTGGAGGTTTATTATCTTAAGCAGGCCGCTTGTTTCTAGTGCAATAGCGTGGAGAGAGCAGACATTCAGGCAAACCATAACCTGCATGGGTAAATACCTTCCCTTCGTGCTTAGCAAGTAATGAGAATTCCTGGGATGTTTCAGTTCTCCCCCAGAGAGACGCAGAGAGGGCATCGCGGATCGCGCCTCAAGCCTGGTTCATACTTCTGCTTGCATAGGTGTCTTCCAACATGCGTGTCCACTAGGGGGCAGAAAATGAAAAAACTAAATGAAAGTTTCACGTTTCACTGCAGTAGAAAGAATGGATGGAAGAAGCAAAGCGCTTGCATTATCATAACTCATTACTTACTTTTGGGTTTGGGTGTGAGCATGCGTTTTGCGCCCACGCTGACGAGCGGAACTGCAGCCGGACGCTTCTCTGTCTCGCTGCACGAACTTGAAGTTGTTGTTTTTCAGCACCACTTTTTCGGATGCTTTATGCTCATTATAGCGCCGTATCGGAGCGATGCCGGTTTTACAGTCAGATTAAATAATTATATTAAATGGAAAAGCAGTCTTTACTGTCCATGCGCGCATTATTGCTGTGCGGCACCGCGAGAGACGCCACACAGATACACATACATGCTTCAATGCAGAAATATAACCCAGCCTTCAGTAAAAGCCTGCCCAACAGCTGTGATCAATTTGCTACAAAATACTTGCACATCCACCTCTCTCCAGCAGGTGTGCTTGTTGACACCCCCATAGTGAAACCAAATCCACCAGCAGAAACTGGTTTGACAGGCAATGTATTAATGTTCCAGTAAGCTTTACAGCAGCTTCAGCTGTGGGTGCTGATGCTTCTTTAAACTATTATACTATAACTTTGTTGACGCCACCATTACGCTAGCCTACAGGTTTAGCTACCACTTCTCTCACATTCATAAAAACCAAGGTATATAAAAGACTAGGATCACATACTTTTTAACTCATGGCAAATTTGGTATTATAATGGTATCATCTTAAAAGTGAGCCATTTTTTTCCTGTTTAAAGCCAAAATCTGTCCACTTAACAAGCCAGTGTGGATTAAGATCCCTCATCCATAAACAACCGACTTCACTCTTAAACAGCTGATTAAACTAGTTATTTAGCCGGTAGTATGAGGTGATTAGTGTCAGCCTAGCGAGTTACTACAGTTACCTGTGTTTGATCTTATGTCCTTGTCTCTCTGCCTCTCTTTTCTACAGACATGTCTGGAGCTGGAGCGGTACCTACAGACAGAGCCCAAGCGGCTGTCTGACCTCTTTGATGAGGATCTGGACTGTCTCCTGACGCCAGGTTTCATGAAGGGGGACAGCGATGAGGACCTGATGGACCCACTCCTGCCCAGTCTGTCCAACCAACCCAGTCCGCCGCCGCTGCTCGTGTCCCTGCCCAAGAGCCTCCACAATCCAGCCAGTGGCAAGACCATCGAGGCAGGAGTGAAGGAGGGCAACGGGGGCGTCCACCCGGCACAGCTGAGCGCCGTCACCTCTCTAACGCCGCCCTCCTCACCTGAACTGGGCCGGCACCTGGTCAAGCCCACGCAGACACTCACCGCCACGGCCGACGGCACACTCACGCTCAAGTTGGTGGCAAAGAAAGTGGGGCTGGGCACTGCCAAGTTGGTGGCGACACAGTCACTGCCTTCACCACCCGCCCGGGGAGCACAGAGCGACGGAGAAGGAGGGTTGGGATCAGCAGGAGTCGGCGACATCCCTGAAAACAAAAAGAGGGTCCATCGCTGCCAGTTCAACGGCTGCAGGAAGGTTTACACAAAGAGCTCCCACTTGAAGGCACACCAGAGGACACACACAGGTAACATGTGATACCAATAAAGCCTTAGTTTAAAAGCAAGCAGAATGAAGAGAAACATGTCCTACACTCTGCTACAACATGGGTCTTCAGGGATGTCTTGCAGCGAGTTCTATCTCAGCAACTATAGTCAGAATAAGGTAGTCTTCTCCCACCTCACTCCCAATCTTTTAAATAAGTTCGGCCACACCATTCAAAACCTGTCAGCACAGTCAGTAATTGCAAGATGATTGATGGACTGGCTGGGCTAAATCTTGTTTCTTGGCTAATTCAGCCACATCCACCTCTGCTTCGCCGCTGGTGCCCTCTCGCTGAACCCTGAAAGGGAGTTGCGCTCCACCGTGGCCCCGAGTGCTGCATGTGTTGATGGCCTCACTGTGGCTAATCTTGCTCCTGAGCCTGGCTGTTGACTCAGCGGGTTTCCGCGAGCGGTAGCCATGCTAATCGCTCGTGCACTAATACTAGCGCACCGGCAGTGCTCCTGACGGGGAACAAAAACAAGTAACAATGGAAGAAAGGGAAAATAAAAAAAGAACCCAAGCCCAAAGGCACTCTGCTGTATGCCAGCTCGGCACCTGATATGTTCATTACACGCTGGATTCAGTGATGTAATTAGCTTAATCCTCTTTTTTTCGGTTATTATTTCAATAGATTACTGGCACAGGGAGATTAAGATTACTGCAGGATTCAAGGGAAGCCTACATGGTGATGGAAAGGTCGTACTTGACTTTGTCGACAGTGTTTGTGAAACTTAATGGTGTGCGTCCCTATATACAATGTGGAGGAAATGTGGGTTATAGTCTGAAAGCTGGCTCTGAAATGCAACATAAGCTGAATGTAGGGGCTGGGATCGATAACTCTTGTTCCAGGAGAGAGATGTAAAAATGCATTCCCTGTAATTGGGCTGTTGCGGAAATTCGAACCTCGGAGTCCATTGTAGTTCATCTCCAGTTGACTGGGTGTGGGGGGGGGTGGGGCAGCAGGGGGTAGTTGATTAGGAGGGGTAAGTTGCTAGGAAACCCTATCAGAGGCAGAAGAAAGGCGGTAATAGACTGGCTGTTTGCAGCTCCGAGGCTCCAGTATGCCAGTCCAGCCAGAGCTTGTTCTCCAGCCAAGGGTCCAGCTTTAGCCCACTGCCCACCCCCACTCCCCTCCATACGTTTGGGTTGCCAGGCAACTACATCACACTTATCAAAAGCGAACAGTAATTGGCTGGTGCCACAGAGTGTCGCTCCATTGCATGCTGCAAATGCACCGCTCTTTCTCACTCTAACTTTACACACTCTCTTTCACGCTCTCTCTCTCTCTCTCTCTCTCTCTCTCTCTCTCTCTCACACTGCCTCTCTCTCTGACTGGTTGCTAGGCGACTCCATCATGCATCCGTGCCTCCCCAAGTTATAATTGGCTGGTGTTGCGGTTGCCGTGGTTGCAGGTCCAAGCCTGCCTTGCTGCTGTCAGAGAGAGAGAAGAGGGGGCTGTGGAAGAAGGAGGGAGATGGTGCATGTTTGTGTGTGTGCGCGCGTGTGGATGGGGTAGGGTGGGGGTCTCTGGCCAATTACCCAGAGTGCAGTGTGAAACGTTTGGTGTCTCGCACCTGCGGCCCCGCCACTTTGCAAATCTCCAAAAAGGGAGGGTGCCTCTCTGGTTCCGTCCATCTGTGTAGCTACAAGAGCACACTTTAAGGATATTATTCGCCACTGATTTTATAAACCAGGAGAGCTCAAGGACGGACAAATCCAATAAAAGCTCAAGGCACAAGCTTTTGGACTGCTATGTGTCGTAGTCAAACTGACCAGAGACGGACACTGGCTTCCACAACCATATGTTCAGCAAATCCAGGATATTTCCAGATTATATAAACATTTACCTTTTTGCCTCACATTGCAGCAAAACCGTTCTTCTGACAAAATAAACAAGTACACAGATTTGTGGATTTCTTAAACATAGCGTGCCTAGACACCCCTGCATGTTTTGATGGCATTAAGTGAATGTTAAGCAGCAATGTGCTTAACCTCCTCCTCGTTCAATCACATTTTACTCAATAGAGGAATAAATAAGTCGTCTAATCACTAATTCCTTCCAGACAGATCCTTGGTCACGATCCATCTGTATGAGGTGGCACTAGCCAATGTCCTTAGGCATGAGTTCTACAGACACCCTCTTTTACTGTACTGTCATCTGCAATCTGGTAAACAGCAACCGAGAAACTTAAATTTCACTTTAAACGACTCTTCAGTCTAGTTAGGAAGATTGGTGGACACGAGGACGAGCAGTAACGCTGGCAGCTGGCTGATATTACTCCCCATTAAGCGTCATTAAGACCCCAATTATCCTTACCACCCCTGGATCTGAATCAGCACCACTGACACCCCTTCATTTCCTCCTCCAAGACTGGAGTCCTAGGGCCAGATCCCCGTCTGGTCTCCACAAACGTTAGCTCGAGGCTGGGGTAGAACCGTGACCACGAACCCCCCCCCAACCCTTTAAGCCTGATAGATAAAAACTACAGCATGTTGAACAATGGGGATCTCCTCCCCCATCTGCTTAACTTCATCTGAAATTCAGATCTCATCAGGGGGTGGAGAACAGTTAATGGAAGTGGTTTCATGTTTTGGAAACGTGACTCTGGATTATAAATTAATGTTGTCACAGTGAATGAGTTCATTTAGGCTGCCCTATCTTATTTTTTTATTTTTTTTATTTTAAATGGAATTTGGCAAAAAGGGGGGAAAATTGCCCTTGATTTGGCTCATTGAGCGTTCCAGACATTTAGGCTGCAGCAAGAGATGTGAATGGTTGGCACAGAGCAAACGAAGGAAGGAAGAGAGAAAGACATATCAAGAGCTAAAATGAAAGACTTGCTGTTTTAATAGAAACCAATCATTTTTATACACAGTTGAATGCAGTGGAGCCGTCCTGCGTCCGTGTGTGTGTGTGTGTGTGTGTGTGTGTGTGTGTGTGTGTGTGTGTGTGTGAATGCATGTGAGTGCAAAACGATTGCTAAAGTGGAGTGTGTCACGTGTCTGCAGGTGAGAAGCCGTACAAATGCTCCTGGGAAGGCTGTGAGTGGCGCTTCGCCCGCAGCGACGAGCTGACTAGGCACTACCGCAAACACACCGGCGCCAAGCCCTTCAAGTGTAACCACTGCGACAGGTAAGACACACGCTATCATACACACACAGAGCCACGTTTATAGAGACAGTGTGATTAGAAAGCACGCTCCCACACTTTCTCTCTGCATCCGAGCAGGAGGCGCCGCACTTGTCTCTCTCTGTCTATCAAACTTGCTTTCTCGCAATCCTCTTGTGTGCATAAATAAAATTCCTTTCAGCTGGGATTTGGCAACACTAAACTCCCTTGCTCAGAAGTGTTGCGACCCCTCTCTCTCTCTCTCTCTCTCTCTCTCAATCGCTTCCTCTGAAATTCTCTCTGAAGAGCAGCAGCATTTGCTGTGTACTGGGATGGATCGTTTGGCAGTTAGTTTAAGCCTCCCATTCCCTCCTGAGTGGTTCATTCACAGTCCGGTCCTGTGATACTCATTACCAAATTACTGCTACTCTCTCCCTCCCTCTCCCCGTCTGCCCCCCTTTCCGTCTCCCCATTGGCGCAGAATAGTATCGGCTGGAGAGACGTGAAAGAGAGAGAAAAGAGAGAAAAATAGGGGGGCATGTTTCAAAGTACACAAGTTATATAACGGCAATAAAAGGAATTTGGCGTGGTGCAGGAGGACCAGTACGCCGAACATTCCAAATGTTTTGGAAAGACAGACCTGGGCACACTTAGTAATACAGTTATAGTGGCTGCTCATGAATAAAAACGGGGACATTAAGTGCATTATCAATCCAGGTTGTTTTTTTTCTTCACGTTTATATGTAAAAACTCCATCTTCTTTTTAGATGTTGAGCCATACATCCTCTAGTAGGTGGAACACAAGCTGAATCAGTTCAGGCTATTTGCTTTTTGAAGTAAGCTTTTCAGAGCATAATCATGCTCAAAGTGAGAGATAAGCACCTACACACAAATAGCACAGACGCACACACCCGAATGCAGTACATCAAACATTGTCATTACATCCCACAGTCCTGTCAGAAATGAAAGCTCTCTTTGTCTCCAAGTGATGCGACAGTGATGGGTTTGGGGAGGACTGATTGAGCTTGTGTGTGCATGTGTGTGTGTGCGCGATTGTGAATGACAAAGGGAGTGTGTGTTTCCAAGAGGAAAGAGGAGTGCGAGCAAGATTTCCATGCGCACAGGGGTAGGTTTGAGTGATAGTCTGTCAGTTGACAATAGTAGGATGCTGTCACTCGGCGCAAATTACACGGCTCGGCTGCGTGTGCACACCGAGCCTGCTCCAGGTGGAAGCACAATTATACACGGCTCCCTAGCCTGCTGCCAGCATGCCACGCGGGCCTCGTCTCATGCTTTCAGAAGCCCATCCATTCAGATCTACTCCTTTGCTCCATCACAACGAACCTCTGCTGGATTCTAAGACAAATTGTGTCTCTACAGTCTTCCCCAAACAGCCAGCACTGTCACAATTAGACTTTATGCCTAGCCCGAAGCCCTTGATGAACTTTTTAGGGAATTTTGTTGCAGAATTCACTAATAAATGCACATTTATTAGGGGGGGAGTTGGCACATAGATATAGAATGCAGCACTTATAATTGACTCTCCATAATGCCAAGGTTTTGACAACAGCTGCTTCTGAGCTAGGAGTGGAAGTTTAGGCCGAGTTCTCCCTCCGTTGCCTCTGTCAACCCTTGGAGAGCTTTTAAAATCGGACCCTCTGGTTCCTGTTTCTTTAAATTGGACTTGGTATTATTAACCCCTGCAGAACCTCTGCTGAGTGGATACTACATGGTACATTTGCTAGTGGACACATCCACACCCAAAAAGAAACCCTGGATTCTATTCATTTCGATTGCCTCCTTCAAGAGTATTCATTCCAGATCCAGTCAGTTCGCATAACTTTTAACAAATAAAGAAACGTATGATGGCATTGTACATCAACCCCATTGTACATCAACCCCTTTTCCAGTCGTCCCCCGATGGGTTTAAGTCAGAAACTTAACTTATCCTTGGTTCAGCTTGAATAGTCTCTTCCGTGCTTTCATGTCTGAAATGTGATGTGTAGGCAAACAGCTGCTTCTCTCGGGTCCTCTCTATGAGCCGCTCTGTTCCGTCTCCTTGAGGGAATTCATCTGTGTGCGTCAGGATGATCCCACATTACCATCACAATGGCTAGTGGAGAGCAGCAGCCGTGGAAAGTTTAACAGCAAATACAGTCAGCTAACATACACAAATACTGTCACTGTGTTACACACATGCACACACATGGCTCATCATTAATCCTGCCTAATCAAGTCCAGCCCCCCTGTTGGGTGTGGAGTGGGGCTGAGTGAGGGTGAAAAGAGGGGGGTTATGGGTGTGCCAGCTGGTGTGGCGGCCAATGTCATGGGGCCATCTGTCCAGCAGCCCCAAACACACACACATATACACACACACACCTCTGCTCTGTCAACTCTTGATTTCTCATAGCAAAGACAAGATCACGCATGATATAACAAGACAGAAAGGCCGACAGACAGACAGAGAGAGAGAGAGAGGGAGCAAGGATGGTGTTTGATGTTATTCAGAGGAGCACCTATTAGGGAGAGGGGGATAATGTGCAGATTACAGATGGCAAATGACTGCTGAAACACTTCACCCCCAAAAAAATGCTAGCATGGCTAACAATGACCAAAAGCTCGTGGGGAACAGTAAGCATGCACTCATTTGCATAATGCCAATTGCACTCTACTAGATTTCTTTTGTTATTAGCAACGTTGGCATTTTCAGTATTCCTTTAAAACCCATCGTCACTCTGTCCACCTGTACGTCTTTTCCCCCCACTCTTCCTCTGCCTGTCCTGGAGAAGCACAATGTAGCTCGCTACTAATTAATAATGGATACAGCCAAAGGCGAATAAAAATTTAAATTCTTCATTTCACTCCCACACACGTTTTGCGGCTTTATTCATTCCAGTTGTGGTTCATCTTTTGTATACAAATGTAATATGCAATCCTTGTAGTCTAATGTATGTAAAATGGATATGGCATCTCAGCTGCAGGTTTTTCTTCCTTTGCTGTTATTTATTGCAGCCCTCACTAGTAGTTATTACCAGTGAGCTTAATCAATTATAACAAAAAAGCCCACGGCCCAGTCCAAAACCAACCGGCACAATTCAAGTGCTACATAACTAATGCGGCCGTGCAATTTGTACATTAGTTTCACCACCCGTGTTGAAATAAATCCAGCTCGTCTCAATTTTCTCCTACATTTCTAAAAATGTTATTCAATTTCTTCAGCAAAGAACAGCCGAGTCGCAGCATGTATCAGCGAGCTGGCAAGCTTTCGACTTCAGACGATCTGTCATTAACTTAGGGAGAAGAATCTAATGCTTAAATATTCCTTCTTTTTTTTTTTTTCTCCCGAAAGCCAAATGTTGTTTTCTTTCTGCTCTGAAAGACTCCATCTGCAAAGCCTGGGCTGACTGTCATGTGGTCCCCCATCACTGCGAGACCCCAGCCTGATCTATCAAATGCTATTATGCTAGCATCTCATGATAAGCTAATGTTGTTTCATGCTCTCTCTGTCTCTGCAGGTGTTTCTCCAGGTCTGACCATTTGGCTCTGCACATGAAGAGGCACATCTGAGAAGAGAAGGATAAAAGAGAGCGAGGGAGAGGAAGAGAGAGAGAGAGAAGGGGAGAGGGAAAGAAAGACTGACAAGAAGAAGTGTTGTGCCCGGTCCAGAGAAAAAAAAAAGAAAAAAAAAGAAGACTCCTGTGGAGAACTCAAAAACGAAGCCTGAACTTCTTGGGGGAAGGGGGGCTAATACAAAGGATACGTGAGGCAACAAGATTCTGAAAAGCAGAGCTTGCTGGATTCTTCACTTCTTGACAGTTCGCAAAAATCCATGCCATTTTCTCATTTTTTTATCAGTTAGTTAGCTCAGGCTATTAGCTTGGGAATCAGACACTGCCAAACGATAGCTGTTTTTTCCCCACTACTGCTCTTCTTTGTACAGTAAATCATAAGTATGGGACAGAAGACCTGTGAACACTGCGTTGCGCGCAAAACCTCTCACACACACATCACATTTAATCAGACAAAACAACACTTGTGTAATTGTCCTCTCAGAGTTACACCAACACCACTTTTTGAGAAGTTTGCTTCCTTCTTCTTCCGTCTGCAACGAGGAATCGTCATAAAACCTAACTGCGGTTCACGCCATGTACAGCAAGCTGCCACTTTTGGAAGACGACGTTGCCAAACATTCTGGATAGTGACCAATGGAGCTAGTGGCCAAAAGCACGTGCGTGGAAGGAGACCCTGCGCTGACCTCCTCTGCGCTGCGCTTCAGAGCGTGCTCCTCTCTCTCATCTTCACGCCTGTCACCTTGCAGGCATCTAAAACAATGTGCAGCGACACTTTCTTGCCTTTGTTTTTTGGTTTTTTTTAAAGACAGTGTTACAAAAGAAAAGATTGTTTCTGAACTGAGATGTCTTAAAACTCGAAAAATAACAAAAAAAATGTTTTCGCGTACATGAGCGTGAATGTGCACATACGGGCACGGGCCTGTTAGGGGGGTGGGTGTGGGTTCTCGGGGGGTGGGGAGGATAGGTGTGTATGTTGAATACAGAAAGTATGCGTGAAAGGTTCAGTTCAGTGGTGCCTATCTAGCCCTGACAGGAAGGAGTTTGAAGAATTGCAAGGAAGAACATACGAAGCCCATAAGGATTTGGGATGCTGACTCGTAAAGAAAGGGAGAGGCCCTCTGGTTTTCATTTCACTCCGTTCTGATTTGATGCAGACTCTTGCGCAAAACCTGGCGTCAGCACGGACCGTCGTGTGATGCTTTACAACACTGGAAAAGTTCTCTGGCTTCATGCTGATACCGGCTCCCATGTTAGAGCTCCGTGCAGAGGAGAAGGGGCTTTGGGAGGCCTGTCTCTGGCTGCAGCTTCTGGAGAGGACGGAGGAAAGCAGGCAGGTCACGTGACTCTTGGACTAGAGACGCCTGCTGGCATCAGGATCCAAAAAAAGAAAAGAAAAAAGGAACCCAGTGGCATCACGCCAGACAAACTTTGCCTGTTTCGTATCCATTGTCTGCACTGACTTTTTTCAGCGTTCTCTGTGCTTTCTTTTTTCATACAGACAAAAAGAAAAAAACTAAAAAAAAAAAAAAAAACTATTATGAGAAAAAAAAAAAGAAAAAAAAAAGAAAAAAAAGAATCTCTTTCACATAGACACACGCACGCAACAAAACACACAGAATGGTTTTTAAGCTCGTGGCTCTTTTTCAGAGATAAAGCTGAAAATAATCATGGGGAAAATAATTATCATGTTAATGAATGAATTAGAAACAAAACACTGCATGGCAGCCGCTCTCAAACATACACACTTACGCACACAGATTGCTTCCTGGAATTATTTTTTTTTTTTTGTTCTATTCCAGTATCTTCAAAGTAGGGGTTTTTTAGCCATTGTTGTTTTGGAGGAGGATTTCTTTCTGCCTCAAGTCAAGCTTTGAAGTCAGAGTATGCGAGCTCATTCACATGTTCTAGCTATTATGCTGAACTAGGCCTAGCATAACAATCAGCTTCTAAAATCATTGTGAGTGAGCTTATATTATCGTTCCCAAGGTTGCAAGGCCTACCACGGTCTCGTAGTCAGGACGTTGGCCCGCCTGACCCTCTTCTTGGTTTAGTTGATAAGGGTGGAGGGGGAGATTTAAAGCCATCACCGTTCAGCTGTAATGTTAAGGCCACCACCAGACTAAACGGATCCACACCAGCCTTCAGGGGAACTTCAGAACCAGATCGATACCAAAAAAAAAAGTGCATATCTGCCCTACCGCAACAGCCAAGCACTGCTCTCAAAACGGGGCCTGCTAAAGGCAGCTTCTTCACTAACGCATATTTACACCCGAAAACAAACACACTCTCACTACTATTCGAACACGAGGCCATAAAAGTCTGTTCAAACCTGTATTTTGCGATCTGCTTTGGCTTGGATAATTTTTATTTTATTTTATTTTATTTTTTTAATTTTATGCTCAAGGTTTTGCTTCATGGGTTGAGATGCAAAGGATGCCAAAATCAAAGTGGAGGAACAAGACTATTTGACCCCTCCCACACACTTATGTACAATCAATTTGGGGTTGTGTGGCACTTTTTCCGCTAGACGCGGCATCCATCTGTGATGACTGTAAGTCTGTCGATGCAAGCAAAGCAGGACACATTCCATGAAGAATACTGGTATAGTGTCATATTAGCATTGTGAGTAACACTAGCTGTAGGTCATCAAGGGTTCTACTGTGCTCTGCATTGGTTGCATCAGCCAGAGTAATGGGATCAAATTTCAGACCATTCTGGAATCCACATCTTCTGACATTTGAGGATTATCACGCTACAAGCTTATAAAAGATACAACCAACCCTGGCAAAAGTTCCTCATTTCAATGTAGTTAACTGTCCTAAAAAACCAACATGATTCCATCTAGTCTCCTGCTTTTTAAGATGCTCAGCTCCATGTGACTCAAACTGAGGTTTTCCTATGTTACACTATAGGGGACAAAGCAGCAGGAAGCCAATGAGAAAAGAATAAAACAATATGATCAAGCTCTTTTTTTTTTTTTCTTTTTTTTTTTTTTATCAAAGGAACAGCAAAGTGTAACATTTTAGTCACCAAACATTCAGTCTCTTAACATCTTACATATTCCAACCTGTAAATTGCCATTGTAAATGCAAGACTACAACCGAAGAACTATTTTTTTGCTGAGAAATATTATAACGTTCCAGAACCTACCAAATGAATATAAAAAAGGAAGGCCCATCCATTAAAATAGCAATCAGCATGCTCCAGACATCGCCTGCGCTCTCCGAGTTTTGATCACCCCCTCGTCTCTCCACACTACAAAAACGGCAGCAGTGATCAATGCACAATCAACTACAGCAGGAACATCAAATGCACACTTTGCCCAAAGATTTTTGCGTCTGCAAGCAAACTGCTGAGTGTTGTAAAGAGCGAGAGACAGAAAGAGATTTTTTTATTTTATTATTATTTTAGCTGCATTATTACCACTTATCAGATGCTATCCCTGAACCTCCACCCTAAACCAATTGAACCGCATTGAACTTCTTTTCCTGAGCATCAGTGTGTGGCCATATTTCATGGTCCTGGGTATGTGTGCTTGTAATATAGTCACTTAGTGATTTTGTTTTTTCTTTCCAAGTAGCAGTGCAGTAACAGCGAGATAGTCGCATTGGTTTTAGTACATTACATATTTTACCGTGGAGTTTACTGTTTCTAAAAGGATGTCTAAGGTAAAAGTAGTCTTCGGAAAATCAGAACTGCCTGATGCAATATAATTCCAAGCATCTTTCACTGATGAAATGTATCGAAAATCTGGAAGGGGTATGATTGCTTAAATATTGTAATTATTGGCTGGTGTTGTCCAGTTTTTGCCTAGTTATCGAAGCAAATTCTCTATTTCCTGGACTGAGAAATCCACAATTGGCAGGCCAACTACAGACTTTGGGGGGGGGGGGTTGTGTAAGATTTTTTTTCTGGGCAAACAGTTTAATTATCTAACCAAGTACCTTGCAGTGAAATAAATGTCCATCTGTTACACGTTGGCTTAAGTGGGGCTTTACCCACCTTTATTATACGATAAGAACGATGAACCAGAGGGATTTTATGAACAGGCAAATGGTTCCGGTTGACTCTAGCACCTCTTACACACAGATTGTAGGTGTTGCAGTTCTTAGTTTAAAACATAACCATTTCAATACAATACATGCGCACTTCATATGTACTCCTAGCTTAGTCTGTTATCCGCACCACTGTCGATTGTCCACATAACGTGTCGTAAGATTTCAAGATGCACCTGTCATAGGAGGACATGAGCTTTTTGGCTTCTAGGATGAAAATAGCTCTGCCTGGAATTAAATAGCAAAATCACGCTGAATGTAACATTTTAGTCTCACAGATAGTATAACCCTGTTTCGTGTCAGATGATCAATTCTGGCATTCTAAAAGGGTCAGTAGTCAGTACAGTATGTGCCGTAGTATGATGTGCATACTGTCAAAATCAAACCAGATCCAGTTTGTCCTTTGTGGTTTAGTTAGTTCTGCTCATGTCTTGTGATATATAGTGCATCTTGGAGTCAGTCTCTGTCTGCTGTGCTTGTCCAAACTCTGTGTCAGTATATACTGGATTCACCAGTGCTTTCCTCTCACTATATATCCCCCCTCGCTCATTCTGTGCTCTCTCGTTTGTCCCACCCTGCATCAGCAGGATGGCCGCTAGCTGCTCCCAGATTAGATCCCAGAGCCTCAAGCTGCTGTACTCAGACCAGTGAGTTTGTTTCACTTCTATCCTTGCTTTCATGAAGAGCCTGTGTTTTTCCAGCAGCAAACTTTCACTTCTGAATGTCGCAGGCAGTCAATAACCAGGGAGCGAGCCACCCAACGACAGACCTCAGCTGAAACGCATTTCCTCTAACAGGTGCTTTTCTCTTCGGCCGCTTCCTCTGCCATGGCCGGCCACGACAGCTTAGCGCAGGTTGTGTCAGAACAAAAGGGAGTACAGTATAATGCCATCTTTCATACACTGTCCACGGTGGCACGACAAAACTCACACCACTTGTACAGGATGTTTCTTGCTAGAGCAGGGCCTCATCGTAACCGTCACCCTCACCTGTCCACGCCACACCCACTCCACCCGTCAAACCCTTCACCTTCCCGCTACCTTCATGCTCACTTCCTCTCCGTTTTTTTCAAATTCGGTTCCTTCGGGTTTGTTTGTTTGTTTGATCCCTTCATTGTTTTGTGACTTCCTGTTATCGACCTGCGCCTGTGCCCTGACTATGAACA
>JAOUQW010000046.1:8170474-8189069 GCA_028565825.1 Olivaichthys viedmensis | reverse complement strand
GTCCATAGTTTGCCCTTATTAAATTATTGCTATTATAAAGAGAATTAAACTGCAGTTATAAACACTAGCCATGGCCACATTTCTCCAGAGCTGAACTAATGGTATAGTTTTTAAATGAACATGACAACAGCTAAACCCCTTTCTGTCAGCCTTCCCAAAAACGGTACCCTTAGGTGTGCCTAGATTTCAGTTGACGGGAACATTTCCGTCATCCATGAACACGCTATTGGCCTTATGGGTCAGCCTGTAGTGTAAAACTCTGCAGTGACCCTCCAGGACTAGAGTCTGACCCCCTGCTGTATTGAAACATGCATGCCTTTGCAGTGCTAATATAACAAAAACATGCATGCATGCACTCTCTCTCACTCTCAGACACAGACACACACGTCTGGTGCTGAGTGTAGTAATAAAAAGATGGAGCGCGGTTGTGCATTTCCAGCAGGTCTCTAGGGAGCCCTGTGCTATATGCAGGGTAATGGAGCAGTCCATCTTGGTGAAGACACTCCCGCCTTTCCATCTATATCTCCATCTCCTAGACCTTTGGGTCTCGTCACGTCTCTTTAATTTATTTAAGACCTGGTCGTCTCTCTTCTGTTGGTTTTCTGGATAAAAACTGGACTGTGGGTCACACACACACATGAGCATGTCATTTTAAACTATTAAAAATAATTACGCAGAATAATGAACTGTTTAAATAAAATGGCAGAGGAACATCTCATCAACACCATCTATTAATATGCATGTATGTAATTTGGAAACGCCCCCATGCCCAATTGCCATTACAAATAACTAGCCGGCTAGCTAACCGCTAGTAAACTAGCTCACATTTGTTATCGGTGGATTTGCATTGTCATTTATTTACCAGTAACCAAACCTATCAAAAAAATATATATACTAGAATAATCAACGCTAGTTTGTTCATCACTATAATTAGCCAAGTTAGCTAGGTTCTGCGAAAAAATGGTTCCGAGTACCATGTCATCCTTCTAATAATTTGCATATCGGACGTGAGTTTTATACAGAAGTACTGAGAACGTCTCTGTTTTAATGGGAAAAATGTGAATGTAGCACTGGTGTTAACAAATTTGATCTAAATTGACCTACATAATCAGAATCAACCATCCAGGAGGAGGTAGCCATTTAATATCCTGATTTAAAATTCTTTATAGATGTACTACAGGGTTCAGAATGGAGCATGGCGAGAGTCGTGCATTTTCTTAAATTCACTATATGTCTATGGTTTAGCCATGAGTTTATACTCCCGCTGTGTTGGGGTGGGGAGAAAAAGAAGAAAAAAAAGAAAAAGAGGAGCCATGTTGCCACTTCTTGAACCTAGATCCTTTGCATACTAGGTCAACTTAAACCAGGAACACACCAGCTTTACCATGGTCAGATATTCAGTACGAGCCCCTGGACTCACTGAACTTCTACAGCTGTTGATTCGGTACGATCCGTAAATAAAAAGTCACATGTTTCACATCAGTGACGGTTCTCCTGAAGGGCACTGGGGCTAATTTCAAGCATCTTAACGAGTAATACGGCTAGCAAAAAAAGCTCGTAAAACTGCCAATAAAATGAACCATTTATTTTTCCTGTTTTGGAAGTAGGGGCAAAAGTAAAACCATCTGCGTCTCCAATACTTCTTTAAATTTGGCATGCAGCCCGTAATTCCTTCAAGACTGTAAAAGTGGCGTTGGGCTACGCTATTTCCATTCCAACCATGCTGTGACCCACTACTTGAAAGTGTTGCTATAAAGATGAAATATAAAGCTTTTTGCATAATTACCGTAAAATATTTATAAACACTGGACCCAAAACCGAACCTTGAGGCATGCCTTTAGTGGTCTCTACAGTATACAGAGAACGCATACAACTCTGCCAGGTGGCTACATTATAATTCTGTATTTTAACTGTTTTGTAATCATGAGGCTGCCTGATGCGGAATCAATACCGTCTTGGCTCGGTGTGGTCTCATCCTGACAGTGCGGAAAAGCTAGCCTGTGTGTGCGCTTCAGACCAGCATCAAGTCTTGGAAACAGGTCACAAACACAACAGACACAAAAAAGAAAAGAAAAGAAAAGAAGCAGATCTCAATTAAGAGACTATTTCAGTCACAGTACAACACTTTACAAAGGATGTGGCAGTTGCTATGGGAGCGCAGAGATTTAAAGAGTCATTATCATTCAACAGAAGAGAGAAACATTTGGGGGGGGAGCAATATAAAATGTCAGACTGGTTTGTAGCCTAACAAACTCCACTCTAGCAAAAAGTATTTTTGCCTTACTATCCTGCTGTACAGTGATAAACTATAAAGATTCGAGTCTAGGTCTAGGTCAGGGATTAATTCAGTTTCACCACCAATTGAAAACTGCTGTTAATGTTAAGAAAACCCTTCTTTCCTTTAAAATGTCCAGGTTCCTTTATCCTCGTTTTTGGATTTTCATGTTCTGCCTTTATGCAAAAATGGCATGGCAAGGACATGGCAACCCCTTTGATTAAAACGGTGAATGCGAACCACGCAGTGCTACAGAAAAACTTCAGATTCAGGGACATTTATAGATTCACACCGATTTTAATCCATTTTAGAAATAAACTGCAATCCGTTTCTGTCTTTGCCACTAAAGATGAGTTATATTATTAAAAGCACAGAAAGCATGAATCGCGGTTATATTTCGACAAAGGTATTGAATACAGAGAAGCATTTATCCTATTCTTCGAGGACAAGGATGAATTGGTTCACTTATTTATAGATGCCATTGTTCCCTGTGGCCATGCAGGTGCAACAGTGTTATGAAAATGTCTTGAAGATTTATACTAAGCAATAGATCTCTCTGCTCCTCAACGTTGGCTTGGTCACCTTCTGATATCATGCCGTCCTGCCCAACGGACACGACTTCTCTTTGAGGTTTCCTTGACAACACCTTCCTTCCAATGGCTAGATACTTAAAGGTACAACGCGAGCATTACTATGGGACCGTAACGTCGAGACAGCACGAACCAATCAAGTAAACACTGCCACAATAGGACCACAGTTCCCTGACAGGAGAGCGCCTAATGTGATGTTCTCAGCCTTCTCTGAAAGGCATGATGTACTCTAGACATTCCCAGGTGACTTGCACATGAGCCACGGCCTCTCTCTGACTAAATCCATTTGACTGGAAATCAACAAAAAACAAAAAGAGGAGCTGTGAACCGCGTGCAAGTAATTAGAGTGCCGTATGAAACTGTTAAGCCTGGGGTGAGAAGCTCATCAGGTAGATGCTAAAGGGCACAGAGGTGGTGGTCTATTTGAAGCCCCACTGCTGTGGCAAACATGTTGATGTGAATGTAGAAGGGGGGGGAGCTTGCTCTGTTGTACTCATTCACGGTTAAAAGACCTCAGGCCTGCTTTGGGCCGCTGCCTCTAATTGCATTCTGCTGGGTCGAGAGGGAGTATCATGTGATCCCTCCTGACTCCCACAGCTACTTTCGGTCACCAGTCCTCCTCTCGCTCATATGATCCAGCTTACCGGGGGAGCAAATGCAGGGCAAATTGCGTATTTCGATTCGTACGAGAAGGCAGTTCCAGTTTGTTTGTTTTTTTATTTTTTTCCCCCAGCAGTCCTGGCTGTGGTAAGAGCCCGATCTAAGCTTTAATTGCTTCGACCTACTCCAAATGTAGCTCGAGTAGGACTGCACAATAAATCTTACAACACCTATATCATGAAGTAACTCTGTAAAATATAATCACTGTGTGCATCTCCATACATACTGTGCAAAAGCCAGAGAGCGGCCATTTGTTTATTCAGTTTTCAATCAAATGGCCATTCAGTACTTATTGTTAATTATCTGGTGGTAAACAATAATGACTGGAAAATATATCTAACAGAAAATCACACAAAAGTCTTCACCACTAAGTCCAGTATGAATTCTGTAAATATTTCAGTTGTAATATTGAACTTTTGTTTCACGCTGACGCTAATTCCATTCATCCAGTTTCACCAAACCAGTACGTTCCAGCCGTTTCATGCGAGTGCAGTTCATTTGCATAAATAAGTGATAAAACTATACTTGTTAAATTCACATTTACAGGATTATTGTCCGACACCAAAAAGGTATTGATGTGTTACTGCATGACTGTTTGACTGAAAATGGAATCAGTCCCGTGAGACGGATGACTGATAAAAAATGTCAGAAACACTTTTGGTGTGTATTGGCTTTTAAGAGTATAGCTCAGTGTTAACCAGTGTGTGCAGAAAGGAAAACAAATTCCAGTGCTTTATCAGAGTTGCAAACTACAGCAACATGCACCCGTTTATCTGGCTGCTATCTAAGAAAGACTCCAGGAGGCCATCTCCGAATTAGATCAAGTAAAAACAACACAACCATTCTTTTTCTTTTTTTTTTTACAGTTATACAGTAGTTATGAATGCAAACGCTTCAAGGGAAGTTACACCGTTCCCATGACATTTCAATTTGGACAAAAGTCAAAAACATTACATGGCACAACAGCATCATTATTACTTGGTCGTATCTTAAGTGGACTTTGGCTTAAGGCGAGTTAGATCATTTAGGGAAAGGACGGTCTGGACAGACAGCATCAGCTAGTGAGAGCACTCTGGGCCAAAATGCTGACTGAATTTTATTATTTTTATTTTTTTATTTTTTTACCAGATTAAGAATCCTGACTTCAACAGGGCTCGGATGAACAAAAGAACTCTGTGACGACAAAAAATAAATAAATAAAAATAAATAAAACCTAACAGCAGCACGTGTAATTTCCATCCTTGTGAAATTTCGGGGAAACGGCCCTGCCCTTGCTCGTTCTATTTTCCCTCGGGAACAATTTATACTTATTGTTAATTATCTGGTGGTAAACAATAATGATTGCAAAATGTATTTAACAGAAAATCACACAAAAATCTTCACCACTAAGTCCAGTATGAAATCTGTAAATATTTCATTTGTAATATTGAACTTTTGTTTCACGCTGACGCTAATTCCATTCATCCAGTTTCACCAAACCAGTACATTACAGCCGTTTCATGCACGTGGAGTTCATTTGCATAAATAAGTGACAAAACTATACTTGTTAAATTCACATTTACAGGATTATTGTCCGACACCAAAAAGGTAATAACGTGTTACAGCTGTTTGACTGAAAATGGAAATGAATGTACTGTAACATTTTCTCCATCATTATTGTTTACCACCAAATCATTAACAATAAGTACTGAATGGCCGTTTGATTGAAAACTGAAGAAACACAAGGGTGCTCTCTGACTTTTACACAGTACTGTATGTAGTCATTTATCTGTCTTTACTTTCAATAACTGCCAAAAAGCTTTCCGGGACATGATCCTTCCAGATTGCTCATTCTCGGCTGAATAAATTTCAAACGAAGAAAAACCGTGCATTAATAATTCCACATCTTTTTGTTCTTTGCTCTTTCAAGATTGCTGCCTGTCCTCGCATGACAAAGCATTGAGGAGCCGTGACTGATTAATAATTCTGAGTCACACGCTAGCAAGCTGCAGGTACTTAACCAAGCTAAAAGGCCATGAATTATTGACAGTGCCTGCTTCAACTGGCACCTGGAAAAACAAGAAAGGAAAAGAAAGCATTTAATATTAATATGGGAAGAATTTAAATGAGGTTCAATTTAATGTTCTTGGGGGGGGGTAGAAATCAGCAGGTGGTCCTGTAGTAAGAAACCGCAGTGTGATAACATACTGTGATTCTCTAGTATCCTAATGCATGTAATAATAAAAGTCAGAAAAGTTAGTGTCTTATTATTTACAGATGAAGTGCTTCAGTGGTGAAGCAACAACAAAAAGAAAATCTTGGCGGAGTGTGCTACACTTCCAGGTGTAAACTCCACATGCCTCATAAATCAAGCACAAATATTTCTACTGAGTATGTTCTAATTGAAACTATAACAAGAGTGTTGCCAATAATCTAGGCACATGGGATATGATTTAATGTCAATTACATTGCTAACAGCAAGTGGTGCATAACAGAAGCATTCAAAAGCACAGGACGACTTTATGTTTAGGTCTTCCAAGAAGACAATGCAACAAGAGATAGAAGCATGGCAGTGTTGCAAGGTCACCTCAAAAGAAAGTAGCTTGGAGAATGAACAGCAGAGTTATTTATGCCATATTTACCCCAACCCCCCAACTCAAACTGCTTAAAATCGCTAGCAACAATGACTACAGCAAACCCACCCAGACTTTTGCAATTTTTGTCATTCTTCGAATGGAAGATTTATGTATGACCCAACGGTCTTACTTTGGAATTCTGTGTTACTAGAAATACCCATATTTATTTATGAACACATGTGAATGGTTGAAAATGGTCCCAGCACCTCCAAAGCAAAATCTCTCTTGTTGTTATAAGACTAGCCAAAAATGGTGAGAAGCTAAGCGAGTTTTACGGGCAAGTACAAAAGCTTTATACCACAGCTTAATAGAAAAAAGGGTGCCTGTCGTTGTTTATCAAGTCAGTGCCATGCTTCTTTCTTGCATGAACTGGAACTGTCTTTAAAAATCAACAAAACTATTGGCTTTGAAATTGCCTCAAGACAGCACACAACGGTCACCTTCACAAAGTTATATTGAAACTTGAGCTGGGCTTCCAGAACGGTCATGGTACATATGACTCCTATTGCTTATGGTTAAGCATTGTGTTATAAATGATGCATTAGGTCAAGCCTTGCCAATTTGAGTTTAAACATGAACAGCAGAATGAATAAAATGCTGGAAAGAATTTTTCCCCCCAGATGTGCATGTGTAGGGCTGTACTATGTAGTTTTCCGACTATCCAAGCGACAACTATAACTGCAGTTTTAGGAGGAATCTGCACCATTGATCAGAAGTAGTATGGTATAAATCAGGACAAATCCCAGTCGTCAACGAACTGCAGTCAACCCGAGGTCTTAAGCGTCTCAAGGGAAGGTTCTAGCAAACCTTAAGTGTGTATTTGGCTCGTGTCTTACCTGTGAATCTGCCCGTTTTTGTGCAAGTACTCAAGTCCTTGTAGAACCTCTTTCAGTATGGTGGCTATACTGGGCTCATCCAGCACTCCGGTCTTGTGCTCTCCTCGTGAGATGATGTGCTTGATCACGTCCAGCACAGAGCCTGATGGGCAGAGAGCACAAAGGATACTACATTAAAAACAGAATTCTTTGAAAGGCAGTAGAAGTAGCAGTTTGATTGTCTGCCTTGTTGAGAAACTTCGATAAGTATCTCGACTTATCTGCACATCATGACATGTCTTGGTGCCATTAAAGTTCTATGTTTATCTGTGTACTAATGTTCTTCTGGTCTCAGATGTCGAGAATAAAAGCTAAGAGTCCTACTTGCATAGCGTACGCAAAATTCCATCCAATCCATACCACTTCCAAATCGGTTCCATTATCGGCATGATTAGAGCAACAGCGCACTTCGTTTTTACCAAGAAACCTAACGCCCATACTTACAACAACGTCAATAAACCATGAGTTGAAATTGGGCCAGCTGGAATTACAACAAAGGTCAACTCAAAACGTGACACGAGGCTCCCGGGTGGCGCAAGTGTAAGTCATTCGCCCAGTTTCATCGTTGAAACCCCAGTGTTGCTATAGCCCCCCATGGCCGGAAGTCCGAGAGAGGATAATTGGCGCTGCTCTCTGGGTGGGAAAGGTGACATTTCTCTTCCCCCTGTCTATGAGTGACACTAGCCAATTGTGAGCATCTGTGAGCTCATATATACCGAAGAGGGCAGATAGCGTCTCCTCAAAGTACGTTCAGCTGCCCTATGACATCGCATGAGCAGCAGTTTGAAAAGATTTACATGTCTCGAAGGAAGCATGTGTTAGCCCTCACCCTCTCCGGTTGGTAGCTGAGGTACGATAGGGGAGAACTAGGTAGTAGGATGAAATTAGCAATGAAAAATGGGGTTTAAAAAAACAAGACAGTGAAGACTATATTTGTGTTTGTTCTGGTTCCCCCATATTGGTATATGTATGTATACATATGTATAATTATTGTACCAACACTGTGCTCTGCAGCGACATGCCTCATTGTTGTAGATGTTGGCATTGTTGTAGATGTTGGCGTTTACGATTCATGCGTAAAAAAAGGAACAGGATGGATGGGGTCTCGTTTTGACAGACGTGAGTAGCTTGCCTCACAGAGTTGGTAAGAATCGAACCACTGCTTAAAACGGAAGTGTATCTGTCCCATGAGACGGATGACTGATAAACGTCAGAAACACTTTTGGTGTGAATTGGCTTTTAAGAGTATAGCTCAGTGTTAACCAGTGTGTGCAGAAAGGAAAACAAATTCCAGTGCTTTATCAGAGTTGCAAACTACAGCAACATGCACCCGTTTATCTGGCTGCTATCTAAGAAAGACTCCAGGAGGCCATCTCCGAATTAGATCAAGTAAAAACAACACAACCATTCTTTTTCTTTTTTTTTTTACAGTTATACAGTAGTTATGAATGCAAACGCTTCAAGGGAAGTTACACCGTTCCCATGACATTTCAATTTGGACAAAAGTCAAAAACATTACATGGCACAACAGCATCATTATTACTTGGTCGTATCTTAAGTGGACTTTGGCTTAAGGCGAGTTAGATCATTTAGGGAAAGGACGGTCTGGACAGACAGCATCAGCTAGTGAGAGCACTCTGGGCCAAAATGCTGACTGAATTTTATTATTTTTATTTTTTTATTTTTTTACCAGATTAAGAATCCTGACTTCAACAGGGCTCGGATGAACAAAAGAACTCTGTGACGACAAAAAATAAATAAATAAAAATAAATAAAACCTAACAGCAGCACGTGTAATTTCCATCCTTGTGAAATTTCGGGGAAACGGCCCTGCCCTTGCTCGTTCTATTTTCCCTCGGGAACAATTTATACTTATTGTTAATTATCTGGTGGTAAACAATAATGATTGCAAAATGTATTTAACAGAAAATCACACAAAAATCTTCACCACTAAGTCCAGTATGAAATCTGTAAATATTTCATTTGTAATATTGAACTTTTGTTTCACGCTGACGCTAATTCCATTCATCCAGTTTCACCAAACCAGTACATTACAGCCGTTTCATGCACGTGGAGTTCATTTGCATAAATAAGTGACAAAACTATACTTGTTAAATTCACATTTACAGGATTATTGTCCGACACCAAAAAGGTAATAACGTGTTACAGCTGTTTGACTGAAAATGGAAATGAATGTACTGTAACATTTTCTCCATCATTATTGTTTACCACCAAATCATTAACAATTAATACTGAATGGCCATTTGATTAAAAATTGAATAAACAAAAGGGTGCTCTCTGACTTTTGCACGGTACTGTATATATAATTGTTGTTGGTTTTTTTTAAAAACTAACTATAGTACCATGAACACTTTTCTTGTTAGTATTCTATACTTCTGTAAACCACCTGTTTGGGTCGCCTCCACCAACTTCAGGTAATGCGCTATCAGCTGTCATGCTACTCAATCCAACAGCAGCTTAACCTGCTACTTAATTAGCTTAGCAACATAGTATCCAGCGCAGCCTATTTAGCCTAGCAACCCCGAAAGGCAGCTTAGCAGATCCAGACACAGTTGCCAACTGGACCTGAAAATCTGGAGAGACAGCTTGCTTATTTCTATTATTATTGAAAACAGGGGGGAATAGCATTGGCAGCGGAGCATGAAATTTGAGGTTGGCATGTTTGTGCAAAAATACAATAATCAACAAAAGGTTTAAACACAGATTTTACCCACATTTGAATCTCAGTGGAGTGGGTCAGTGGGTTCCTCATTGATTTCTCATTTTGGTTGCAAAATAAACTGCCTCATGGTGACACAAACTGCAAAAAAGCCCAATTAATTAGTCCAGGTAAAGGTCACACATCTACACACGCAATAAGGCCACGTTGTGTAGGTGCTTCAGAATATCACTACAGTTAGGTTTTATCTCAACGATTCAGATTCACTGATGGCTTCTGGATTGCAATTACGGCCTACATTTTCCTGATAGACCTCCTCCACCACTTCAGTCCATTATGATCTTAGTACGGCCATTTCACAACAATGAGGAAGTTTTAACTGCGGAGAAGTAAGCATGATATCTTCAGGGTGCAGGCGCAGGGATGTTCGATCCAAAGATGCAGCTGTTTACTGAATAGCCAAAAGGTCAAGACTCAGCCGGGTTAGAGGTTACCAAGGGGTCACCTGCTTAGAGAACTTTAGGCAAATCTTCTTAGCGTATCTGGACAAGCTTAACTCAATGAGTGAGGCAATTTCAGTGGGTGGTTAAGAGCACTGCACAACAAATACCTCTAAAAACCTATCTCTCAATGACTATAGCTCAAGGGCCGATTAAAATGCGTGAAAGAGGAGTCTTTCACCATTATTTTCTGCCATCAGCTTCCTCTCTTACACACCCAGAAATACACATACACATAAATAGCTTCCTGCCCACCCTCTCTTTACTGCACATGCTTTGTGTTTGTTTGCATAATGAACACCTTATTCCACCAGCTAAGTGCACTTTAGAGAAAGAAAGGACTGATTTTCCTACTCATCTGATAATTGTATGAGCATGAAATTTGTCAGTGTAAAATATGTTGGGTATCCAAAAATAGAGGCGCTTTTTTAATTTTTATTTCCAAGTCTCCTGAAAGCTGTTCCATGTATCGAACGCAGTCAACAAATCCCACTGACCCTCATCATGTCTTTCTATACCACTAATCGAGTTTAGATTGTATCAGAACATTTGGACTAAATCCTCCAAGACGATCCCGCTCCTGGTGTTGCTGACTGGCCACTCCAGTGAGATTCAAGTAGTCAATACTCGTGCTTATATCCCTATCTGCCGACTGCTGTAACACTTTCCTGTCATTGGGTGTCTTTATCAGACAGCAGCTGGAGTGTCCTTAAATTTTTCATGGTAAACACATGCACATCTGAAGAGGTTTGAGGAAGCTTATCTCAAAGCCCAGCCTCTTGTTTCTTTCCCTTCTCTATCTCTACAGAAGTCTCCCCCACCATCTCTGCATGGGCTCAGGAGTGTTTGAGGCTGTCATTCTATATCCTCAGATCATTGCAGCTTTATCGCCGAGGCTGTCTTTTCTGCTGACAGACTCTATCATCTCCTCAATTGGTGTGCATCTGCCTATAAATGTTCCTTTAAATATTGCAAGGCAATATTGCACTAATATCTATGACACGGTTTTGAAAAATGTCCACAAATGTTGCTCCCAAGACTGCTTGTTTCTTCTTTGTCCATAGCATTTTCAAGAAACAGACCAAGTGAGGCATGTTTGAAAAGAACCGCAGGAACTGGAGTCAAACTGTCAGTCACCAACTCTTCTAATGATTGCAGTTGACTTGTTATGACCTCTTAGGCCGAGGTTATACTTGCTGCATAACTACGTGTACGCGTGCGGACGCGGCAGTTACGTGAGCGTCATTGATCATAAACTCACCTCCGTGCCGTCCGTACATCTGGAGGATTAAAACTCTGTCTACTAGGGGGCAGGTCAGAGCCGAATCATCACCAGCACCGGAATATCTTCCTTGACCACCTTCCTGAGGTAAACAGTGAAGATGGCGGGAGTTGAGGAGGCTATGATAATGTGTGTCTTATATAGAAAACAGCAGGAACAGCGACAGCGGCACCAACGTAGATGATGTGTCAGGCCATTAAACCAATCTCTTCACCACAACGGAGAGTTTTTTATTTTTCATTTCTTATTTCTCTTGTCCTAGCGAACCGGCCTTAAGGTTTTCTAAACATAAAAAAGTATCTTCCTGAAAATCATGAAGCGTGTGAAGCCTTTACTAAGTGAAACCATAGGCATTATCTAATGCAGCTTATGTCTTGATTTTGAGAGGAATAGATGAGCATGGAAACCCAGAATGTGTTCAACCAGAGTGGAGCTTTTAATTTCTTGTACAAGTCAGGTTTCACATGTTACAATGGCCTTTTTTGAAGGCCAACTTGAAAGAAGAAATTTCCCTCCCCTCCACTCGTAAGTAAACATTCCCTGCAAATACTTGCACAAGGCAAAAACCCTTCAGAGACATTGGTTTTTTATTCGCTGAATAATGAAAAACGCAAATCACGTGCAGACCGAGCCCACACATGCAAGCTCAGGGCTTGGTTTCTTTTAGAATGAAGACAGCTCAGCTCTGCGAGTGGCTGAGTCAAAGTTCTGGGAGAAACAAAGTCCATTTGTCTTCCCTTCAGCTCAATGGCATGCCGTCGTGTCTTTCATCCTGTGTTTTTCCTGTGATATCGGGCCTGAGAGGGGAGAGGAAAAGGAAGCCCAGAGTAACGCACATACACACGCACACTCGCTCAGCGGTGGTGACCAAAACACGTTTCCTCTTTCTCAAGGTCTGCATTGTTGTGGTCGCAGGTGTGGACTGGGGGGCATGGGCTGTAGCTCTCACACTTACTGGCTGCAGAAAACACACGCATACCAGCTGTGGTGAATGGTGTGATACAGAGCACCAGCCCATCTTTTTATAGTCATGAGCTCTACCCCAAATTTAACAGCAAGACTTTTTTTTTTTTTTTTTTTCTTAACTGAAACTTTAGAAGCTCTACAATAAATAACCTCAACTGGAGCATTTATTGCAACTTATAATTAGTATAGTGAAGTATGGCTTTAGAAACTAGGAATGAAACAGAAATGTACAGGGAGTAAGAGAGTAAAAAAGAGGATGCATTGCCTTAGGAGCTGCTGTCCTTTGCATTTCAGCAACAAGCGCCACAGGAAGTCTCCCACAGCGACTGAAACGTATTATGTGGATGAAGGGAATCAGAAGCATCCAGCAGAGATGCAGACAAATGTAGGCCCGATATGCCAGACAGATGCCCCTGGAGTGGCCTGTGAGAGGCTTTTTGTATGTTATCACATGACTGGGGAATGGGGAAGAGCCACCATGACAGACCATCAACTCTGGCCGCCAGCACTTTTATGACAGTTGGCCTGGTTTCCACTACATAGACAGACGCACACACAAACACACACATTACCCGGCCGTCCTTACTAGAGTCTACTGTGCCCTTGGATGACTCTGCACTGAATAACTCATCCCATTCACCACTTTAGCAAACAAAACAATTTTAGGAAGTACGTGGGCCTGTAAGCAAAACAATGGAAAACAGAGAGCATTGAGGTAATTTCCTAAGCTGCAAATAAGAGCAGCAGAGAAGCCAGGCAAAGACCAAATTATTCCATTATCTAATCGTCAGCGTAGGCAACACACTGCATTACTATCAACATAAAACTACAGACAGTACAGAGTGAAGAGTTCAGTGTGGTGTCAGATTTCCCAGACAACACATAATTTCTTTCCTTGCTTGCCATTGGTCAAAATCAGGGATTCCAAATAACAAATAAATTCAGGTCTCTACATGTTGTTGCTTTATCTGCAAGTGCTGTTGCTGTGATATCAAAAAGGAGTATTTACTGGGATTATTGTAACCCAGCTGATACATCTCTTTTGGTTGCACAAGGAAGTTAGTAATTGGGTGAGATTAGTTATATTTTTGGACTGAGGAGTTAAGAGGTAAGAAATTTGTTCACCTTTTCGGAGATCTGAAGAATGAAGCATGTTTGACTTTGAATAGTCATTCAAAGTGCTTCATTCCTCATATCTAGTAAAAGCTGAACAACTTTTTACGCCTTTAACCTTATATTTTTGGTCTGAGGTCTTACTTCCATTTTTCCAGTTCACCGTTTTCTGTTTTCACAGAGTCAGTGATCCAATTAAGTCTGGGCTTACAGCTTATCTCTTGCTTGTAGCCTGGAAAAGTGAATGGGCTCTAATTGCCTTTCTTAATTGCCACGCTGATACACCTGGACCTGAGGCCAGATAGCTGGGAGCTTTGTGACCCTCCTGCAGCCGCGGTATGGAGATTAAGGCCTAATGAAGTTGCAGGGCAGGTCTGCGCCCTGCCTTTGACAGCAAGATAATCCAAGTCTGGGAGGAATCACAGCTTTCTGGGGAATTAAGGCTTGCTGAGCTCCAGGCTCCCAGTAGAGCTTCTCTCTCTTTTTCTCCTGGATTGAGCCCCTTTGTTCTCATCGGCACTGGGAGTGGATCCACCTTAACCCTATTATTTTGGCCCTCCATGCACCCAGAGATGGCGTATTTCATGGATTAGCCCTGAAGGGCTTCTGACACCTATTCCACTAGCAGACTGACCTGCGAGTCACATTATTGATTTGAGCATTGATTGGAGTAAATTTGTGAATCACATCAAAAACGAGAGCTCGATAAAGGTTAAAAAAAAAAAAAAAAAAACCTCAACATGAGGATCTTATTAATTGTAAACTTGACATGATGTTTTTGAAGATTTTTCAAATGTCATTGTAGGAATATCTTCAGTCCTAACTGGATTATGCTTGATGTTGAGAAACACAAATTGGAAGTGGTGAGACCGCGGAGATGACTTGCTATGTAATGCTTTTATGGAGCAGAGACGGGGGAATCTCCCAGCAAGCAGCTGATCCCAGCAACAGTGAGCTGCTGTTTCTTAGACCATGGTGTTATATGCCCACTTCCTGATTAACATAGTGTGGTTACATACAGTCTACATGATACAACTGTGAGAAGTACATATTAAGCCATGCATGAAGTGCATATGTTTGATTACAGTTTGAAAATCATGCCAAAGTCTCTGTTACATTCAGTAAGCGGTTGAGGCAAAGACATTTTGCACTAAAATTGGCATTGGTGCAGAACTCTTGCTTCGGACTAAATGATTCCAAGATTGTTTTTAGGCAATTTACAGCATGCTGCAAATCAACATGAATTCCATGGAGCTCTTATTTTAAAACCGGTGGCCTTCCTATCCCAACATGTTGCTAAGGGTTCTGTGTGTCACACATGAGTGCCTGCATGTCCTCTACCTCGTCCTTGTACTGATTGTTTATGCATGGGACGCGACGTGGAGCTAATGCCGAGCGATTAACACCATACCAAGTGGAGGGGCATTGACATGCACGAGGAGACAAATGTGTGTGCTCTCAGCCAAGAAGATTGGATTGAGTGAGAGCTCTCAAAGCGTCCCCACACTTCAGAGCCTTGGGCCAGTCTCCAGGACCTGTCCTCAGCAACGGTGGCGCTTTTCCCAGTCTGACTGGTGGAGTCGAACCCCAGGTGTGGATCAAAGAGGCACTTTTAAGCCTCATTGCCATCAAACCTGAGGGGGCAGCCAGGTGGATAGATCAGCCTGAACAATACCAGTACTGGAAATGTAGGATTAGGGCCATGTGGAATAGAACAGAATCTACTACTAATAGCAGTAGTGCGTCTTCAGCTTCACTGTGCAATTAAAGAGGGAAATACAAACATATAGCATACTTGGGAACTGTTGTGTACAATTCTGTCTGATGTCCGTATGAAATCTTTGCAGCGATCAAAAGCAGGTTTAAATAAGAGACCCCGAAGGCCGCCGTCATCAGGAATCATGACTATGACCTTGGCCCACAACTTCTTGCAAATCTGGCTGATTGGCTGGTGCTCTTCACAGAGGCGTCTCCCCGTGATTAACATGTCTCATGGCCCGGTGACATCGCATCTGAGAGGGGGGAGACAGGAGGGTGGTTGGCAGCAGAGGAGTGTGAAATCTGCTAATTAACGTGACCTGCCTTTGATCCAGGGAGAAAACACAAATGACATCTGAATCAGGAGGGGCAACAGGAGCAGGAGTGGGGCAGTACCCTACCCTGGTGTGCTGGCGCTTGGCGTGAGGTTTAGACCCTTCCGCCAAAAACAAAGATGTCACAGGGGTTGAGGATTGGATGAGTTAATGCGAAAACAAACAGCGACCTCCTCCCTCCCCTTTCTGTGTAATCAAACCTTCATGTGCTATATTATGAGCACCCTTGTTTCCCTGTCTTAACCATCTCTTTCTCCCTGAGTTCTTCTCCTTGGTTCTCAGCAGTGATGGGAGGACGTGCAGGCACCAGGCCCTGTCCGGCTGCCAGTTTACACTAGGTCTGGGGCGGGTGCCCTCGGGCCCCTCCCTGCCTCACAGATGGCTCCGGAGGCCCCCGCCTGGAGATGTGTTGTTGTGATGTGCACTGAGGCACACTTGATTAAGGGAGGAGGACACATCTCATCTTCTCCTTCGCTCTCTCAGTTTCTCTCTTCTCATAGACGGGTGCTCACCAAACCCACCTTCCTGCTACTTGAGCGTCACCAGTCACAAAGCCAGGACAGATTGCAGAGTGAAAGGTATAAAGGTAGTGGAGGGGGCTTGTCAGATACAATTACACTCTTTTTTCTCCTCTTTCCCTCCAGACTGCTCGTTGCATGCCAAGCTAATGCACCAGCCTGTTAGCTCGTTCCTTGGCCCCGCGTGTGCTCTCTGTTGCATATGTAGCAACACGAATGCTATTTCCTGTGCTAAGTCTCCGGAACCCACAGGGAACTATCACACACACACACCATGATAATAACTGTTTACCTGCACCCATTCCATCCAGCGCTGACACAGGAGAAACTGCATGCACTGCATCAATGCCAAGCCAAACAACACCTGATTGGTTATCATCCAGCATTTGCTTTGAAAGATGACCATAGGATTAGTGGATCTGTTTACCAATATGAACTAAATTGACACCTTACCAAATATTAGACCATATTACATTGCCATAACCCAAATGTAAAGCAAATCAAATGTAAACACAGCCGTTCTAAAGCAGCCTGACAGGAAATTGGAAGCACTGGGGCTCTCTGTAGTCCAGCAGTGAGATAGTGTTTTATTATTGTTTTGACGAAGCGTTTCAGGCCAGGAGTGAAAAAAAGAGGGAGGCCAGTAGACAGGGTATAGTAATTCAGTTCAGCCTCTCAGACAGCCCCTATCTATTGGCTTTTACGTAAGAGAAAAATCAGTACACGCTGTCAGATCTGTGGCAGGCTGTCGGAGGCAGATTAAGAGCGCTATCGTGGGATCAGGCGGTGTCTACAAACACTGCCACTGGAAACAGATTACTACCACCTCCCCGCCTATGGGTCCCAAAGCCAGGAGTCACAGCCAAAGGCGGTGGATGATTTGTGAACAAATTGTTCTTTTTGAATTACTATTTCTAGTCAAAATCAGTCTACACGCAAAAAAACAAACACAATCTTGATAAGATAAAAACCTGTTTTCTGCTTTCCATGTGTTGGTTAGGTAATGTGTATCTCAACATTTGCCTTATAACATTTCCATCACATGGCATAAACATGTCATTGCCTATCTGTCTTGATTTTCCCCAGCACAGCTCAACTGCACATGTCAACAGAGTCTCCATTAGTGGGTGATGTCACACGCATAAGTAGCACTCACCCGACTCCCAGTTTTCATGATTTTTATTCACTTATGACTCGCTCTCTCAATGTTCTATAGTTTTAACTCACAGTTACAGTTACATAATGCTGACTTTCGGTTCAGTTTGGAAATTCCAATCCTCAAAACTCGTTAGCAGTCATTTTGTAACGTTTCACCAAAATCGAAAGATGTGTTTAGCACAGTGAGACTACATATATCAAAGCACAATGGAAAAGTTGCCTCTTTTGAATTTTAATTACAGTCAACTCCAGAATTATTGGCATGTGTCATGAAAAATCAATATATATATAATGAATAACATAGAGTGAGTGATATTTTAAGATTAAACATATAAGGACACTGTATAGTTTTATTTGAACAATATAGGGGGGATTTCAAAACAGGGGGATTTCCTCTTCCACTCCGGAGAGGCTCGTGATCTCATCTCTCTCCGGTGGCATCAGGGATATCGGCATGGACCCGCGATCGGGAGGGCGGCAGGTGGTGGCTGCTGATGGGTCGGTGACGCAGCGGGAAGGGCCTCCCCTGGAGACAATAACAGCACTGAGCCTCTTCCTGTAATAACAAGGTTGGAGGAACTTGTAGAAGGATTTCGGACCACTCCTCCATGCAGAACATTTTAGGATCCTTTATATACTTTTTTTCTTCAATTCAGAACACAGGTTTTCAATACGGTTCAAATCTATAGACTGAGATGGCCGTTGCAAAACACTGATTTTGTGTCCTGCAACCATTTCTGCATCGATTTGGATGTATGTTTTTGGGTCATTATCTTATTGAATGATATATCTACGGCCAAATCTTAACCTCGTGGTAGACGCAACCAGGTTTTGGGCTAAAATAGCGGAATTCAGGACTCCCGAATGGCGCAACAAAATAGTGTTTACCCTATCATCGGGAGATTGCAAATTCAAATCACGAGGAGGCCGTAGCCATCCATGCCGGGGAGTCCAAGAGAGCATAATTGTCCCTGCTCTCTGGGTGGGAAGGATAGCATTACTTTCGCCCTTGTCAATTAGTTCCAATTGTAAGTCTAATGACGTTTGGCAAATTTCAGATGGTGCATTTTGTGGGTTGCTCTCAGGAAAGGGCTTCTTACGTGCAACCCCTCCTGTCACGCGCGGCTGTGCACGGGACATAGCGTGGCGGTCGCCATGGCGAAGGCTGCCACGCGTTTCTGTGTATGTTTAGTTGTCCCCGTCACGTGAGTTATGTTAAATGTTACCAGCTGTTCCTCGTCTGTCTCCCCTTGATTACTAAGTGTTTAAA
>JAOUQW010000046.1:8140063-8152694 GCA_028565825.1 Olivaichthys viedmensis | reverse complement strand
GGGGAGGGGTATTTTTACCCCATTTTCTCCAAATTTGGTCATTCCCAATTCCCACCCACGAGCTAGCTCTCCTCTATCGCATGACAGCTACCAACCAGGGAGGGTGAGGGCTAACACATGCTTCCTCTGAGACATATGAAGCCAGCCACCGCATCTTTTCGAATGGCTGCTCATGCTACCTCACAGGGCAGCTGAACACACTTGGAGTAAATCGTTAATTGCCCTCTTCTGTATAAAAGTCCTTAAATGGGGCACTTTTGACATTTTGACAAGAAAAGGGTTAAGACCCTTAAAGAAACAGATGCCCCCAGTAAGAAAAAGATGAATACGCTTCCAGTGAGAAGCTCCGCAAACAGTCAAGAATAACCGATACACATAGATGCAGGATAACCCTACTTTTTGTCTCACAGGCAAGCATGACAAATGGATTTCTTTTTCTAATACAAAGAGTGCAGTCAGATGTAAGAATATAATTATCCACCACGTTTGCAATCTGCTGTATATTGTTTGTGCATTATGGGTTCGCTGTTGCTGTTATTTCCCATTTTGCCGTCTCTCAACGCAAAGCTACTTGTGATTTACATTCTGCATGGAGCTTGACACTGGGAGAGGTGAAGAGGCAAATCCAATCCCCCACTCTCATTAGATACGACCCTGGCAGGTACCCAAAGAAAACAAACTCCATTTCCATCCAATTCCCCCTGCTCTGCCTTTATTCTCCCTCTCACACACTTTCTATAGTTCTCATCACCTCTCTCTAAGTCTCTCTCCCAGCTTCTCACTCTCCATCCCTTCTTCTTTTCCATTTCTTTCCCCTCTCTTTCTGTCTCTCTCCCCCCATCCAGTTCCCTTCCTCCATCCCAAAATTTTCTCCCTCTCATTCTTACTCACTTTCTCTCACTCCTCCGCTTTCTCCATTTCTCACTCTTCTCTTTTCTCTTCTTCTCCCCACCCCACCCCATTTTCTCCCCTTCTCTTATTCCCTGTCTCTCTTTATTTCTTCTTCCTGGTTCCATTTCTTTTGCCCTTCTTCCTCGCCCTATTTCTCTGTCAATCTCTCCTTTCTCTTTCTTTCTCTCATAGTCTTTCTACATAAATTTTCTCCCTCTCTCTCCCCCAATTTCTCACATTCTCCCTCTCTATCACTTTCTTCATTTTCATTCCTCATTCTCTCTCCCCTTCTTCAAGCAAGGGAAGGTTGGCGGGGTGTGAACGGAAATTACACTTTTCCTACAGCATGCAAAGAAGAGGCATCCTTGAGGGGCCAAGGTGTGAACACATGCTTTGTTTGTTTGTGGAATGCAAACTTTATTTGCTAATCTGCCGAAGCTCGTAATCGATCTTGACTGACTGAAATTGTAAGTGAACTCCTGTCAAGCAGTAAGACAAAAAGCAGGTTTGAAATTGTCTCACATGCACGAACAACGGGGTCGTTTTCTTTCTTTTTTTTCATGCTCATTCTGGGAAACTCTGACTGACTCCCAAACAAGCACACACCTCACTGGACCTCTAATATTTCTAACTGATTTAAACATTTAAAAAGATGGCCTTTATCTAACTCTGCGCCCATCCAGCCATGACAGAAGCCCCAGTCTGCCCTCCAACAGACATAATAACCCAACTCAAAATGTATTCAATTTGTTCCCATCAATGGATTATTAAAATGCATGGACAAAAACCATACACTGCAACACAAAAAGGATCCAGCAATAGAAAAAGTAATGCACAAAACTATTTTTTCTGTTGCAGAATGAACACCACAGATCAATGCATATGAATAAAAAGCAGTGAAGGTAAATCTGAATCTTGTAAATTCACTGTGATCTATAGTTCTATCTGCAGTCTGCATATTCTATGCATGGTTTGAATATTGCATAAGACATTTTTTCTAGTCCTATTCAGGCAGAACGAAGCACCTAAAGTCTGAAGCATCCTGCCGACTGTCAGAAGAGGGGGAGAAAAAAAAAAGAAAAAAGAAAAAAAAAGCCAGTCACTCTGTGGCCATTTCCCAGGGAAAACCCTTTGAAAGCACTCTACAGTGGGCACTCTTATACCTCAATTCCTCAACATTATGTGACCCTATTAGTGCTTTTCCACCAGACAGTGAGGCACCACATGGTACGGTAATAAATCCATTTAGTAGTTATTTCCATTGCCATGTGATCCGTACCGTAACTAAGCACATGTGCCGAATTTGTTTACCCTTCTTGGAGGGGAACCAAGAGTACCAACAGGGACAAATCGGTGGAGCAAAAAAATAGTGCAGACCATTTACTGGTCAAATGCAATAGTTTCAAAATCTTCACGTGTCATCACTCAAGCCAGACAACTGATACATCAGACCTTAAAGATTCTCTATTGTTGCTACTGTGGTTAGTTACTGTTAACACTAGTGTTGTGCGGAAAATTATTTCACCACCCCACAACCTCCAGAGAACCCCCAACTACTTTTATGGGTACCATTATGTAATGGGAAACGGACACAAGTACTGAACCTGGGTACGGACAGTTCTGAATTCGGATTAACAACCGCATTGTGCCATACCACACTATCCAGTGGAAAAGCGCCATCAATCACACTTTTTCTACAATCCATCCCTGCAGAAATGTTCTCATAGCAGTGCTCACTGTTAATCGGGAGTCTCACATCAAGATCTTTTTGGAACTATGTACGATAGTGTTGCCGAGTTTGTATTATACAAAATTTTCTCAAAGCAGCACTCACCATTTTTGCTGTCTGACTTCCTCTCTTGCTCTGTGTCAGTAAGAGAGAGAACTGAATTGGCACGGCTGGAGAGACAGGAGTTCGCCTCCGACTTTGCTTCGTCCATCCAGAGGCAAAGGCTGGGTGATGGATCCACTTCTGCATCTGCCTCTTCATCAGCATCCGAGCCAGTAGCCACGCTGAGTGAATAGCCATGTTCCTCCTGGAAGTTGCCACTCAGCATCTGGGCTGGTTTGCCAAACTCTAGCTCTGCAATGGAAAGAGACAGGTGTGGAAGAGTTTGATAAAAAGCTCACCTAAGAAAAACCCATGGTAGTGTCATGTCCACTAGTGCTACTGGAAGATTAAGGAGAATATCTAAATGGCTCACCAGAATGTATTTCAAGTCAAAGAGTTGTGGTATAATCTTTTAAGACACAATTGTAACATTTAAGATTGCAGCAGAAGGCCTTAACCTATTAGCTTTTCATTGTGGCTTGCATGGCTTATAAATATCATAAGGTGTTACACTAGAATGCAATGATATTAAATCCATAGCTACATGAAGTACAAACAACAGAATATGCCTCATCTGTTGAAGATGCGTGTTTGTAATGGAAATAATGTCTTCCTTAGAATAGCATGGTAGTCCCTCTATTCATATTTCATCCTTTTAAATGCTAGATTCAAGTACGCTCAAATGGAAAGAGTCACACAGGTCACTGTGGTTAGAAATAATGGCTCCAGTTGAAGAAGAGGCTGATAAGTGTTAGACTGATACTAACCCAGGAGGTTACAGGTGTAAATCGAGCTGGCTGAACAATATTTCCACCACACTGTTTCACCATATGATGTCAAATCTTTACCCATGTTGTTGCAACTCATTTTACAAAATAAATATTAGTTAAGTAACTAGGTCGTGTGCATCTACGTCCTCCGATTTCCTTTCATACAAACCATTACAAATATTGCCATCAAATGTTATAAGTCCTCATGTTGAATGCACACTCAAAATTATTAACAGTCATTACTTTGAAAGCAGGGATGGAAAAGGACTTTGATAATGCAGGATATGAATCACATGAAATTATGTAAAACACAGGGCCCATGATGAAAGCACTTATTACTGATCATCATTTCAACTAGACCAAGGCAACAAGTTTGATTCTCGTACTGATTTCAGGCAGCAGGGCTACATACTGCAACGCCACTGTCAGCCATTATAAACATATGTCTCTGGTTGTTAGCACGCCAGGAAAGCATGGAGAAAAAACACTGAGTGACAGCATAGTGATTCAAACCCAACAACACACCCACTCAAACTCTGATTATCTGCGATTTCAAGGTCTATTTTTCCCTTAACATTGAACACGACCTACATGAGAACAATCCATTAAGCCCCCAATGCAAACATTTTTTCCCCTTTCCGCCAAAAATATTTTTTCCTATTAGCTTATGTCTGAGGACAGAAGATTTTTGAGAATAACCCATTCTCTGGCTCTCTTTCTGGAAGGGAAAACATGTTACCTATCACATGAACTAACTTTTTTTCCAATGTATGGATACGTCAGTAGACAGTCAGTGCAGTTTTCATTTGTGATTTCAGACATCATTTATCATGTAATTATTTGTTGTTGGAGGTTTAAAGGGAGGGAGTGCTTTAAATAAGATAAGCCTATATTTTGCATTATGAAGAATATTATTGAATGACAGAGGGACACACAGACAGCAACAAGAGAGCAGAAAGGAAAGGACATGAGTCAACCTTCCTAATGTGCAAGAGAGTGAGAGAGACTCAAGTCATTTTGATGATACTGTTACTAATGGTTTGCGTACGTAAAATCCCATGCAAACTTGATCACAACGAGAAAGCTTCTTGAAATGATTATTTTACTGCGGTAAAGTTGGTTTTATATTAGATATTCATCGCACATTCGCACCTCTGATGCCAATAGCATTTAAAGTTACCGTGCGTAGGATTTTTTTGTTAAAAATGAAAAAATAAATATATACATTATTATTGTGTCAGGGGACGAAAAAAATACTCTATAACTTGATGTTCCTGAGCTGCTGCGAGTTGCCCTGACAATCCTGTAATAGTAATTCACAGTTAGAGCTGTGTCAGGGGTGTCGGGTCTGATTTGGCCTGAGTTTTGTCAAACACGTCAAATGTCATCACATCCTAACTTAGGCACGAAAGAAGTCCGACTACACAGTGACAGACGAGAGCAGGCAGCCAATCAGCAGAGCAGGAGAGTGAGAGAGTCCAATATAATACTACAATATATTTTGATTGTCTGTTGCTGGCCATGCTTGTCGACTGTTATTTTAGGTACTAATAATACATGTGTCCAAGGAGAATGTCAAAAGACCAATTCACAGTCATAAGTCTGTCTCACGCACATCTCACAAAACAGACACACTTTTATTTTAACCAGTTTTTCAATCCACACCATGGGACACAACTTACATTCTGCAATAGCATACTGTGCTAACATGCAATCAGCTACTTGTTACTTTATGGTTTTAATTAGACAGTGTAACTCTTAGTTGTATTATTATTTTTTATTATTAAACATTTATTTGTTTTATTAAACATGCAGTTAATCAGTGTTATACACTTACTGATGATACCGACGATACTCTTTGAAAAATGCATTCTGATGTAATTTGTCGCAATATCAATATACATCATTGTCATATCGTCAACCCCTAATGCTAATCCTATCAAATACCTGCTAAAAGCTGATTGGCCAATGCTGGCCATGTTTGTCCAAATATCAAGTCATGCTTGGAACCCACTTACAAGCTAGCGAAAAAATGCATCATGCAATATTTTCACTCAATTGCACAGACAAATAATCTTTTGGGCATTTTTGTTTGGCTGGAGCCAGTGGTTTTGGTGATATGTAAAATGCTATGCCATCAGGCCAAGAAAAATAAGAAAATAAGGCCAAGAAAAAGAAGACAACAAAGAAGAAGGAAAAAAAAAAACTCCAAACAAAAGAATAGGGTTCCAAAACTAGTGCTTGGATCCCTAATAAGAAAAATCATAACAAAAACACCCACTAATGAGAACAATAATTACAAAAACAACAAGATTCCAGCACAATGAGCCCGTGTCCTTTTACCTTTCGTGCTGAAGGTTGTCTGTCTGTTTTTGTGGCTGTTGTAGTTGAGGCGGACTTCCTGACCATAGTCGGGCAAAGTTTCGCGGGATGTATAGGATATGGGCTGGTGGCAGCCATCCTCGCTCTCGTCCGATGAGCTGCTGTACGTCATTTCCATCTCTCGCCGTGCTCTAGACAGTGGCTGGTAGGGTTTACAGTCCATCTGTTCCATGGCTAGAGATGCCCCACAGTGCTCATTCAGACATCAGGTCGACTACACAGGACATGGTGCAATGGAGTCTGAAATTGCAGATTAAACAGCATGTTTTTGCAGTCAAAACCTTTTGTTATCCTATAAGATATAAAAATAATTTTAATTGACATTTGAACTGGTTGGAAAAAAGACAGGACCTGCACTGGAGAAACAAATAGGGAGCCTCTGCAGGAGAAATTACGTCAAATATTAAGGTTGAACAAGTTGTTAACACCAGGGCACTGCTAAAAATTTAGTCATACCAGTCTCATACCAAATTACTGAAAATATGGTAAAAATCTAAGAACAATTTAATTTAAAATAATATCACTCGGTTCCTGGAAGAAAAAAGAAAGTGTTGCCCCACACCCTGACTCGAGCAGGCCTACAATTCTCCATTGCAAACTCTAATAACAGCTGTCTCATTAGCCATCTGCAAAGAAAAACTGTTATAAATATCCCAGACTAAACCAGTATGTACTAGAAACCATTGTTTCAGCAGTTTTCTAGGTTACAAACATCCAAAGAGATCATAGAGACATTTATTACAAAACACAGCTTCAAATAAATAAAATTGGGATTAAGCAGGGACATCTCAGCTGGATGTCACAACAAGGCAAGTAAAAAATTAATAAATAAAATGAGCAAGTGAATGTCAAGAAAAAGCAGGGATGCAAAGATTGGCTTCAGATGCCAGAGCTTGATGTAGATGGTGTCACGGCCGCACCGGAACACACGCACATCCGCACTCCCTCTCCGCACCGCCAGAGGTTCCAATCCCCGGAGTTTTAGGACTTCCGGGTTTTGAGTCACAGCTGCACACCGTTAGCATAATAGCTAGCGGTATATAAACACACACTAGACACACACACAACGCGAAGTATTGCCTAGCATAGCGTTAGCATACCGAGCGATTACATTTTGGATTACGCATACACGGCTTTTGGATATCTGCACTGTTTTCTGGAGTCTGATTATTCTGTCTAACCCCTTTTTGGATTTGTTTGCCTCGCGGATTTTGACTACTGGTTATCGGACTTTTGCTACAGACTTTGACTACAATTTTGGAATAAAGGATATTGGTTGTTCTGCACTTGGATCTACTGTGTCTCTGTTCTCAGCCGTAACAGATGGCAAGAGGGAGCGAGGAAGCTGACATCAGGTTTTAGAGCATTTTCATTATAAAGGTCATTACCATTACTACTATCACTATTATAACTATTGTATAACTGAACTCTCAGAGTTCTGCATATGGAAGCATATCAGTAGCTAAATTCTAATGCAAATGTAATATGTTAAATGGCAATGTATTCCTATATTTGAAAAATTCCCAATCATTTAGGCAATTTTTAGCTCAAAATGAAAATTCTAATTCAATAATAACATTTGCATTTGCTATTTGGTATAGTGGCATTGACATTTAATTTACGTGGAGATTTGGACGCTTCATGATTAGCTTTATTCAAATGAAAATGCAAACTGAAAAATTTAAATGTATTTCCCAAACTGCATGTGTTTCATGTAATAGTGTAACAATGGTGTCAAAATTCTAACTGAAAGGGCTCCCTAGTGGCGCAACAGAAAAGCGTTCGCCCTGTTGTTGGGAGATAGCGAGTTTGAATCCCGATGATGCCACAGCCATCCGTGGCCTGGAGTCCAAGAGAGCATAATTGGCCCTGCTCTCTGGGTGGGAGGGATGGCATTACAGTCTCTCCTGTCAATCACAGCGACACTAGCCAATCATGGGCGCCTGTGAGCTCATGCATACGGAAGAGAGCGGTTGACGCTTTCCTCCGAGTGCATTCAACTGCCCTGTAACATTGCATGAGCAGCAATTCGAAAAGATGCAATGGTTGGCTTCATGTGTCTCGGAGGAAGCATGTGTTAGCTTTCACGCTCCCCCGGTTGCTAACTGTTGTGCGATTGGAGAGGACTAGCTAGTGGGTGGGAATTGGGAGAAAAAGGGGTAAAAAATAAATTAATTATAATTGAAAAATATTTTACTTTATATGCATTTGAACTCTAATGTGATAAATGCAATTTCATTATCAAAGACAACACCACGCTATAAAGGTGGCAAAATTCAAATGTAAAAAGGTAAACAAAATCCCCGATTTGCATTTACATAATGTCGCTACAGCAGCGTTGTCTCTGAAAATACATTCCAAGCCAATTGCTCCACCTGTCAGTCAGCCTATCAGGGCGAGTCTTGTGTTGTGCGGGAAAAGTAATCTGTACAGCGGGTCTTCCCACCCCGCTTGGGCAAATGGCAAATGTTATTATTGAATTTGAATTTGAATTTTGAGTTAAAAATTGCATACTTGGTTGGGAAGTTTAAATTCAAATATAGGAATACATAGTCATTTTCCATAATACATTTGCATTTTAATGTCACCACCGATATGCTTCCATATCTGCAATATGCTATAATTGTGCTAGAATATAGAATATAGCACTGGTTCTTAATCCCTATATTAATATAGGACGTCATACACTGCTTGTTTTTGTCAAGGCCTTCATGAGATGATTCACATCTGTTGATGTATAAAATATAAAAAGCAACATTCGGATTGAAAATAATTATCATATACAAGATAATGAACTGTATACAGAAGTAATAATATATTCCAATGGTTAATCATGAGCTGAATTAATTTAGTGATCATGTTTAATTATGCTTAAAATAGGCTTATTCAGTCCTAATTAAAATGTTCCCATCAAACAAGAGATGGTGGCTGATGTTGTATTTTAATTACAGCATTCAAAAGTATTAAAAAAATTAATAACAAAGCTAATGACAATTTATTCTGACCAGTATATGCAAAAAAAGATCTGAGAAAAAATTCACGTCTTTTCTTCTTCATTCATGGTCAATGCAAACAATACTCAAACAGATTTTTCTTTCTGTGGAAAAAAAGGATTTGAAAGTAAAACTATAGATTCAGGGTAAGACAGTTCCATCACATTCAAGATGAAAAGTATGGCTTCAAAGCACGTTAGATTAAAAAAATTATATAAAATAATGTAATATATTCAAGCCGTGCTGAATGTAATCTTATAGTCGATCCAAACAGTCCAATCTTGGTTTGACAATGCCTGTGTAATATTTACAGTACCAGTCAAAAGTTTGGACACACTAGATTGAATATATATTTTTAATTGTCTTAAAGACATTTTGATAAAGGCTTATGGTTGAAATTTGTTTCTAAGACAAATGTAAATAATGAGGTTAATGCTCAAGTATACATTTATTTCTGAATCAAAATTTATTTTTAATTTTTAGTTTTAGTTTTTACTTCAAATTAAATTGTTTCCCCAAACACATAGTTTTACTTAGGAGAAGCAGACAACAAGTGGCTCGGCCTCTTTGGGAAGTTTAATAAAAACCTCCTGGGTGAAGCTCCCTCATGAAGGTGGTTGAGAAGATGTCGAGAATGTGGCAAAGCTTCATCAGAAACACTGTTAAGAATTCTAAAATTGTTTTGATTTGTTGAACACTTTTCTTGGTCACTGTGTTCATAGTGTTAATGATGATAAAGTCTTTATTATTATTCTAAAATAGTAGTAAATAGTAAAACTGAAGAAAACAGCTGTGTCCAAACTTTTGACTGGTACTGTAGTTTGTTCAGCTAATGCACACCACTAACACAAGCCTGTCACGGTAGTGCAGTCTTTCTATCACTGGCCACAGTGGCCGCTTTAGAGTTCACCGAGGTTGGAAGCATTGATTCACTGCTGTGCTTTTTTCCCCAGAGGAGAGAAGACACTGTCAGCAGGCTTGTGCCTGGGTATTGAATGAACAAATTGGAGTTATAAATAGAGCAGAAGCACAGAAACTTTGAAAAGCTGTACATTTCAGAAATTAGAAATCATTTACAACTGTAATCTGTTTTTTTTTTCTCTTTCTTTTTTTTCTCTCTAGGCCTTCTCATAAGAGGCCTTGTATTGCGTATGCATTAAATTACCTTGACAATGTTTAAACATTCACAAACAGACTACCCCTGAGACGCTGTCCCAGATACGCTATCTGCATTGTAGAACAACGCAGGAAAACCTCCAGAGTTTTAAGTAGACCAATTTTTTTGGAAGACTTCCCAGGTGGGAATACTTTGCATAACTGTGGCATGTGATTGAAGGTGTTTGTTCAAGAACACTTCAGGCTCTGTGGGGGGTGGAAACAGGCTGAACAACAAGCTGAAATCTAAAAATGTACCCGAGCCTTATTCAGTTTCTCACAGAATACAGAGTATTCAACCTGACTCTTTTCAGAATGCAGTTATGTACATTTATAAATAATTAAATAGCTGTTAAAAATGATTCAATCAATCTCATTAGTGTCCCATCACAGGTACCCATTTCATGACTTAAAAGCATTAGGAGAAACCGCTGATCAACCCACCAGCGGGATGTATAAAATGAAGACAAGGGTCATGAACCCTTCCTCACATCCTCAGAGAAAAGAGCTTAAGGAAGGAAAACAAGAAAAGGAAACGAAGAAGCACAGTTAAAGCAATGAGCAGCAGCCATGGTTGTAGTATGCATTTCTAAATTCTTTCTACTAGCTAACAGACGTTATTTTAGCCGTTCAAAAAAACAACTCAGAAATGTGTCGCCCAACCGTAGACTGAACCTGATGAACTTCCTAGACTTGAGCATTTGATCATATCTAACCTCTTTGCTGTTGATTAATGTCTGTGAAAAGCCTCCCATTGTCAAACAAAAAGCACTTTGGCAAAATGAGCGTCTGTAAATGCGCGATTTGGATAGACGTCGTTGGAAAATAAATCCTGTTGTTATAAAAAATGGTATTTGTTATTATGACATGTAACATGAAAAGGGTTATTATTTAAAACATAATTGAAGTTTATATGTTGTAATAAGAGTATTCCAAAATGAATCTGTTCATTTAATCATGGATTGATTTACGTATTTATGGATTATAATTTTGGGTGAAAAGGCCCTCGTGAAGGTGTCACTGATGTCATCTTTTTCCTCATTCTGTAGTAATTCAATTCAACTTTGCCATTATAGCGGTACAGCCTAACGAAAAGCTTACTCACGAGCCTCACAGGTGCAACACACACACACACAACAACGTACAAACAATACAAAGCGCAGACGGAACGGTGGAGACACAATAGTTAAGTTGCAGGACAGTACTATAGGAATATTAATTGCAGAAATGCATTGCAGACATTACATATGGAAGTATAGTGTAAAGGCAGAGGCAATAGGGTTGTGGCTCACAGTGATACTGGTGACAGTCTCAATAAGCATGTTATTGCACATTACAATCAGTGTTTGCATGAATTACAGTACATTATGGCAGTGTAAGGATCAGCATGCAGGTGAGCGGGATGAGCAGCGTAACAGCTCGAGGATATAATGTAATGTGTTGTAATAGGCCGTGTCCTCTCTGCAGCTAACTCGATGACCATGGAGTCGGGAGCCGAGGCCCAGCAGGGTGCAGACACGGCAGTGGCCGAGACTGAGAGCCAGCAGATCACGCAGGCCCAGATCGCCACGCTCACTCAGGTAACCATGAGCACCAAGAGTCTGTAGATCAGCTCACAGCAATGACTCACAGAAACATGATGTCTTAATAAGCAGTGTGTGTATGTCCTGAATGTACGTGGGTTTTTTTTGTGTGTAGGTGACTGTGGGTGCAGGACATGCCACCGCCACCGGACCCACGGTCACCCTGGTGCAGCTGCCCAATGGCCAAACGGTGCAGGTGCACGGAGTGATCCAGGCAGCTCAGCCCTCCGTCATCCAGTCTCCACAGGTGCAGACAGTCCAGGTCAGTCACCTCTGACAGCTTTCTGCAAATGTATGCAAACATTTGGTTGGTTTTAATGTCCAAGGCACAAGGTAAAGAAATGCACCCAACTCAAAAAAGCTTTTTGGCTAGTTGGTTAGCATGAAGTTAGTGGGGACAAGCCTAATCCTGGGGATTAATAACAAAGCTAATAACTGCAAAACATTTTGGCAATAATTCAAGCAACGCATTTACATGCACTTAAGTAATCTGATACTGGGAAAATTCCGGTGCTATATGAGTCAATCAGTAAACTGATTTCACAATATATATTTTGATCCGTCATGACTATTAGATACAAGTTTTTTTTTCTCTATCCGCTGATGTTTGCGCACATTGTGAAAACTTCTTGAAATCCGATAACTGCTTTAATTTGATTTAAGATATTGTATTATGCTGTTTACATGATCACTTAAATAATGTGGTTACTGCCGAAATCAGCGTATGCTCGCATTATTCGTGTACTTGTAAACACACTCGTTGTGAATATAATATGGAGATGTCACATGGTCTCTGTCTGTTGGGCAGATCTCTACAGTAGCGGAGAGTGAGGACTCGCAGGAGTCCGTGGACAGCGTGACTGACTCTCAGAAACGCAGAGAGATCCTCTCCAGGCGCCCTTCCTACAGGTATGTGGGAGTGCAGCAGCATTGCTCTGATATTGTCGCGGTCCAATGAAAAACATGTATCTCCACTTTTTGCGTTTTTTACTTTTTATCATATATGGAATGTGGGCAAAAACCTCC
>JAOUQW010000046.1:8113545-8131184 GCA_028565825.1 Olivaichthys viedmensis | reverse complement strand
TTTCTGTAAAGCTGCTTTGTGACAATGTCCATTGTTAAAAGCGCTATACAAATAAAATTGAATTGAATTGAATATAGCTTTTTTAAAAATTCAATGCTGAATACTTGTCAGAAGTGATTGTAATCCAGCCCGCTGCATTGTATTTCACCGCATTGGTCACTAGTGGGTGTTCCTGTCTTGAGTTACTGCCAGTTGCCATGGTTTCACTGATAGCACCTGGCTGCCCAAACTACGTAGCTAGTTACAGAATGTAAGCAAAACCACCCATCTGACCATGAATCAGACGTCTCTCAGCAAAAAATTACGTGTCTTGCCCATGAAAAAAAAAACTTATAATTAATTAAATTGATGAGGGGAAAGTTTAGACCCCCAGTCACCCAATCGATATAAACTATGCTGGGACGTTATTCAGATGGTGACTGACTGGTGGATTTTAGTTACAAGAAAAAGCTTGTTGTAATAGCATTTGCTTTTCTCACCATCGTCGCTTATTAACAAGATAATGAGTAGGCTTCAGTTAACAGGAGAAAAACGCTCTCTCTCTTTCTCTCACCACGCACACACTCCCATACACTCCCATACAACACACACACACACACTCCCATACTCTCACATACAACACACACACACACACTCCGATACAACACACACACACACTCCCATACACTCCCATACTCACACACACACTCTCCCATACAACACACACACACTCTCCCATACAACACACACACACACTCCCATACTCTCACACACACTCCCATACAACACACTAACACACACACTCCCATACAACACACACACACTCCCATACAACACTCCCATACAACACACACACACTCCCATACAACACACACACACTCCCATACAACACACACACACTCCCATACAACACACACACTCCCATACAACACACACTCCCTCTCCCATACAACACACTAACACACACACTCCCATACAACACACACACACACACTCCCATACAACACACACACACTCCCATACAACACACTAACACACACACACACACACACTCCCATACAACACACACACAGGGGCTCAATATTGCTGCTGTTCATGGCACGCGGTAAGGGCTGCACGATATCGCCTGCTAATCATTATCGCATTATTGGTATTTGTGATATAGCAATGTTTCACACAGATGCAATATGCAAATGAGTTCTCCTGACCAGGAGCTGAAGCTGTTTTCACTCTCCAAGCCCAAGACAAAACTGGCGTGCCTTTCCTGGTCATGGTTTAAGGCTTTGTGCCGGTCACACGTCTTACCTTTTCAATGGATTGTGCCAAAATGCACACATTCACACTGGCAGTCAAAAGTCCCCTTACAGAGAATGTAGCGTATAACAAATTGATGGAACGCTTGGGCTTTGACGTCACCTGCATCTTCTCTCTACTTAGGCCGGTGTTCTCCAGTCCGGTGGTTATTTGCTCAGAAATGACGCATACCATTTAAAAAAAAAAGACTTTACTGTGCCATCAATTTCACAAAGGGTTTCGTCTTCAGTGTGAACGCAAACAGCGACCTTCATTTCTGAACCGCTCTGATTTCCAGACGTTTCTCTTGCTCTTCTAAATCTTTTCTTGTTCTAACCTGTTCTTCTCGTTTTGTTTTGTTTTCCGCTCCTGGTGTCGCTCCACTGCGATAATGGTTTTAAATCAGCCGCCTCAAAAAGGGTCGGCGCGTTGTAGGATAAATAGCCAAGACGTCATCCTCTTTCCCAGTAATGTATTGGCTCTCCCACTAATTTCCCGGGAATTGCACTTGGTCTCGTCGTAGTAGATTCTTGCGTCAATCTTCCTGGAATTTCAAACCCGGCTTGCGTTCACACTTGACACCTTTCTGCCATTAATTGCCATTAAATTCCAACGTTTGACGTGAATATGTGAAAGGGGCTTCAATTATTTGTGTGCTGTCTGCATCTCGAACGTCCAGAGTGTTTTTGATGAATCATGGTCTTCACGTGATCCAGGAAACGGAAATAATTTTCATTCAAAATAATTCTGGCAGACATTTAAACAGTATATTGCAAGGCATGTCAGATCTGCAATATGTATTAATGCAATTACAATATGGCATTTTGTCCATACCATGCAGCCCTCGTATATAGTAGCTACATGGCTTTCTGGAGGCTTGTCCTCCCCTCAGTGCTCTTATTTAGTTCCTCTGACCGCCTCATGTCTCGATTCGGATTACGGTTGTGGAACGCACAGGTGTATTTCCCTTCGCTGGTGACTCGGGACCGCTTCTGATATACCAATAATCAAGATCAATGCGACACTCAACAAAACTAACAGCCAGTTGTTGGGGAAACATCAGAAAATTACCGGTGAGGGTGAGCTGCTCATTTGAAGGCACATCTCTGGCGTTCCACTGGGACTGTTTGCAGACTTTACTGCTGTTTATTTTGCTTCCCCCAGGGACATCCTGCACAGCCCCACTGAGAAACAACTTCCTGTGGATGCACATTTCGGACTGTAGGTTTTAGCATTGAGTCTAAACACACATTGCCCAGCATGTGGCATTTGCTACTACAGCTGCTGTAGATCTGGGTGATAAGGACATTCCAGCATGTTCTCTTGAGCCTTTCCAGATAGCAAGAGAAAACTGGGAATGCGCAGTGAGACAGTAGAGACTCGTGAATATCTGTGCTATTCCTGACATTCCACTGAAGCGGTGATAGCTTTGCTCTCACCCTCTCTCCCTCCTTCTGTTCTGGAGAATCGGCTGAAATGGCCTACGTTAGATAGCATTGGACAGGGAAGGCAAAACCAGAGGTCCACTGTCGGCTACGAAGACGAGCAGGATTGGATATGAATCACGTAGTTTATGGTTATGGTCGTCAAACGTTGCCTTTGGCGAATTTAATCTGTAGTGCTTGAAATGAAAATTGAGACTGTCTGTTAATCAGAGAAGTTTGCCCATACCCGGCATACCTAGCATATGCAACTCGGGGCATTTCTTCTTCTGCGAAAGTGCCCCTCTCCTGCCCCACCCCCATAGTTTATTTTTGACATGGCAGCATGGCGCTCCCAGGATAGCACACTCAGCTGTTGGGAGATTGACCCTCTTTGAACGGAGTCGCCTGTGCCGAGTACGGCTTAAGCATAAGATTGTCGTTTGGCCATCTGAACCAAAAATGGGAGGCATTGGGGTTACAAGTGTTCAATAAATAATAGCTGATGGGCAATTAACCTTGAAGCATCAGTCGTAAGGGACTAGCTTTCCAGATGCTGTGCAGTTTTAGATTGAACTCCTTAATTATTCAACAAGTCTGGCAGCTCTCACAAATATATTGATATTTGACAGTCTCCCTATCCTTCAGGGCTAGCATTTTGCCTTTTTTGCCTTTGCAGAGATCCGAAAGATAGCAAGCAAACACCAAACAGGCGTGCCAAGCTAGGACGCAACCTGTATTCCAGTTTTGCCTTCCAGGAGGTCAGAGGTCAGCGTTGTCTCGCAGTCCTGCAGTGGCTCTCTGTCTCATTGATCAATAATGACACTAATCAATAAGTCTATAATCAAGTGTGCCTGTTCTACAGGGTTTTCACATGGGACATGACAGTCGCTTGTTTTTTTATTTATTTTCAATAAGAGGCGGGCGGAGAGGCAAAGCGGGCTCGACCCAGAGAAGCCATCACTAATGTATCCGAGACAAGGGGTGCCCGCCCACCTCCGAGTTAAAAAGTTCTCAACTTCTGAGGTCGTGACGCGAGAATCGCGTTGGCCAACATTTCCAGCTTGGCTAGCAATCTTGGTTGACACAGAAGCAGAAAATGAGCATATGATGTCGTTAATCTTTCTCAGATAGTCATGAAATCTCCATCAAGGATGTAACATGGCTAGCTAGCATGTGTGTGTGTGTGTGTGCGCGTGTGTGATCATTAATAGCAGACCCACTATTAATGATGAGTGTAGTAACTAGCTAAGTTGCGGGTTTGATTGACTTCATAAATCTGAGTCACTTACTCACATTTCTAACGGACTTCACCAGCATAGATATGTTTTTATATTTTGCTGAAATAATGCATAAAAAAAGGTGGTCAAACGTTCATGGCTTTTAATTTATTCACGGTCAAATATCTCCTATTTTTGACATATCGCCTATGGACAGAGCACTACCTGTGCTTAGCATTGCTGTCACTATGGTTACCATGCGAGAGTCTCGAGCAAATTTTTTATTATTTATTTATTTGTTTAATTTTTTCCCGCCAGCCGTATGAAAAAGCGATGCTGGGCGGGAATTCTGGCCTCTCATACGGGAAGAGGAGAGAGGTAGGCGGAGCGGAGAGCGATTTGTCGCCTGCCTCGTGAAAAGCCCTTCACGCTGGTGTTTTCTTTTCGTCTCTATTCACTGACTGGTGTGAAACCCATCGGGGGGGTGAATGCCCTACTATTGGAGAGGGGAGATTGGCCACGATGGGAAAAAAAGATGCCAAACTCTACAAGCTTCTTAGTGGGTCTGGTCACATCTACTACTTGAGTTTTGAGATCTTCAGCAATAGTTATGTGCTCCTACAGTGGGTTATAGTTTAACTCCAGTATAAATGTCTGTGAGCGGTCTAGCAATGGAATATAAGTATAACTAATAAGAGTCCCAAACAACTTTCAAGCCCCCCAACTAGTGCAGTAGTATATTCATTAGGGTATGATGAGCAAATCATGTGATATCAGTGCTGTTGTCATTAGGCATCGTCTAAATTTTAGCAGAAACTCAAGAAGCAACAGCTCCAGGGTCCTCCTTGGCCCTCCCTGTGGGACTATGGGTCTCTCATAAATGTCACACCCAGCATCTGCGCTGCATTTTAACAGCGCTCCAAGTTATCAAATGACTCTCTATAGATTTGTACAGCCACGCAAAACGGGCTCCATTGAGCTGTTACTATCTTCCAGTTTTACTCAAGTGCAAGGTGAGGTGTGGCTTTCCCTCTCCACCAGCACCACACTCGTGCCATGGCCTAGCTGTAATCCACATAGTTATAAACCATGGCGCTCAGAAATCTGCGCAGCCGCAGACAGAGGGGTCCAGACTGGAATGTTGTATTAATTCTAATGTCCCATGATATATGGCGCCTGATGGAAGCTAAAGATTTAAAGACAGACGGGTCTGACTTCCAGCACGTTGTTGGTTGAGGTTGATTTTGCAAGTCCGTCTGTCTGTCTAGGCTCTGTGCACACTTTTGGCTTGTCTGGTGATGTCTCTCGGGGGGATGAGATGTACACTTCTTTTTCTCCCGCATTTTCTTGGCATGCCTGGTGTTGGACCGTAGAGAGTGAGAGTACTGTGTTTTCCCCTGGTGCCACAATGGGCTCCTTGTGTCTGCCATGCCCACCCCTCCCCTCAGTACCACGGCTGGCCACAGCGTTACGCCCCGTCTGTGTCCGCAGGCTCATGGGGGTTACCGTCAAACAGTACCAGTGACTTTTTGCCAGGGGTCAGAGGAGCCGTGTGCTGATGGGGCCTGTATGACATGACTCGGGCTCTGTCTCGAATCGCACATTATGCTCTATATTCTTGCACTATACACCATGTATTTGACCATCTAGTACCTGGATTTCTTTAGGGTGGTAATGTCTCAAATCGAACACTGATGTTTTGCGTGAAATGGAAATGAGTAATTGCCTCTCGATACCGCGTGTGATTAAACCGCGCCACAACAGCCTTCACAGAAACAACCTCCGAACAAAGAAATATTCACCCTAAACAAAGACATCCAACGCACATTTGTGTAGCCTAGCAGCGTTCTCGCTCGGTGTGTTGGCCGTTTTTGAAAACTACAAACCACCGTGGCCTCTGGAGGCTCCGCCCCTTTCGTGATGTAGAACATGCTGCGACCGCTGAGTGCACAAAAATGTCAGGCTTTCCTTCTTGAATTTTCCCTCTGTTCTGGTACATCATCTAGGCATCAATAGTTGTTTAAGTTTACACTACTTGCATTTAAATGTGGCTAGTGCACTACAAAAGTGTGTGATTTGAGACATGGACTCTTTTTTTAATTTTTTTTATTATGTTACGTTTCACACAGTGTGCAAATTTGTGAACTATGGTATTTTGAGGACTTAAAAAAAAAAAAATGTTGTAAATCTAGCTTGAGTGTTTAAGACAACGATTTCTTAGGTTGAATTTTGACGTTACCGCATTTGACCCTGAGATAACCTTTTATCACCTTTTTATTATGGAATGAATTGTGACTTTTGTCTCGTCTTACCTTTTATTTATTTATTTTTTTGTTCAGATCTAGCTTTCGAGTCCAATCCTTCAGACCATGCTCGTGCTAGCACCATCTTCCTCAGCAAGTCCCAGACAGACGGTGAGTGGCAATGGGCCAGAATTACACCTGCTTCTGCCATTAAGCAGGACGACACGACAATATCTTTTGATCACCTTAATTTTTTTTATTACTTCACCACAATTATTACAGAAGTTAAATACAAGTTTATACGTTTTTCTAAGTTTTGTTTGCAAAATTAGATGCTGTCTTGCAGTTAACAGAAATATCAGTGAACAGTGTGCTTTAAAAACAATATCTAATATTCAAAATATGTGAGAACCCCAGTGGCTGTCTAACAAGTGTTGCCTTTTTAATTTTTTTCAGTCCGGGACAAGAGGAAAAGTAATCATATAAATCATGTAAGTCAGCTGGATATACTGTACTTTCAGTGTACTCGGTCATGCATAGAAAAGGTCCTGTGTACTTAACAGTTGATTTTGCCTCAGGTCTCTCCCGGTCTCCTCTCCAAAAAATACAGCTCCTGCTCGACGATATTCATTGATGATAGTACAGTCAGCCAGCCCAACCTGAAAAGCACAATCAAATGGTGAGCGGGAAGTTTATTTAGCACCTGCGGTGTGGATTTTTCACTGGTAGCTCATGTGTTCACTTCATATACGCTTTAAAACACATCTGCATAGCATTACAGTGCAGGTCATAAGTAATTGGACGGGGATGCAGTCTGGATTCCAGGCCATGTGACTTAAAGGGACTATGTAATGTATAAAAATGGCTATAAAACCTAGATGGGACAGCCAATACATTCACAATTCAGTACAGAGCCAACACTACACTGTAAAATGACTTACTGACTGCACTGTATGTTTGTGAGTTCTACAGTTGCCTGCCTTGATTTATTTTTTTATGTAATGTTGTTGTTTTTTGTCCCCTTCTCTCTTCTGTCTTTTCCAGTGTTACGTTAGCAATTTATTACCATATTAAAAACAGGTATGTCACTATTTCTGCAGCTTTTTACCCGTTCCATTCTACATGTCTTGCGCATTGGATATTAAACGTTAATATGTGAATCTTCTCACCGACACACCCACAGGGACTCGGACAGATCACTGGACATCTTTGATGAGAAGAAGCATCCGCTGTCTGTAAGTGTCCGATCAGGCTCCCCCTGTGGGCCGCTCATGTGGACTGGCAGATTGACAGATGGTTTAGTTCATTTGCTTGTCGTCACTCTGAAACTCGCTATGAGGTTGCACGTTATGTCCGAGGTGGAATACCGTGCCGTGCCAAAATCTTCATCCCAGACAGTCAGCCTTCTAGATTACAGATCATTATTTTCATTTTCTCCAGTTTTCCATCCTCCCCTGGTCAGATCAACATCAGAGAAACTGTTTTCCAAGTGTTTCTATCAATAGAAAGTTTCACCGGTACTATATAACCTCTGATCTGGATATTTCTCACCAAACGCTCTGTACAGATTAATTAGAACGTATTGGTTTAGTATTTATTATCGGTTATGGTTTTGTAATGGCGATGCACTTTTGTTTCACTAAGGCCGCTTGCTACTCTGGGTTTTGCACTTAAAAAAAAAAAAAAACTTTCTTTTTTTAAAATTGGGCTCTTGTAGAATGTTTATCAATGCTTCATGGTGTTGCACATTTCTGCTCACTCAAATTTGATCACCGTGTCAACCCAAAATGGCCAGCTGAAAATGTTTTATTAAAGGATATTGAAATTTTAAATGTGTTGACGTTTGCAGAGGGACCACATTCCCGATGACTACTTGCACACGGACCCTGAACACAAACTCATCTACCGATTCGTCAGGACGCTGTTCAGCGCCGCCCAGCTCACCGCCGAGTGTGCCATCGTCACACTGGTGAGAGTACGACAGTTCGTACAGAGCGAGCCAGATTCAGAATCAGATTCTTTTCACCAGACGTACAGACAACACAGGAATTTTACTTGACAAATCAGCACGAGAACATTAAACATCCATGCAACAATATACAGCATACAATCCATATACCAGATCACCAAATAACCAAATCTGAAGTGTCAGTGCTGCAGCGCAATATGTGTAAACAGGAAGTGATGATAAGAGCATAGTAAGTAAAGACATTGTGAGTGAGTATAAGTGTTCTGGTGAAACATCATGGATAATGATTGGCTTATTGCACAGTGTACCTTATACTCCATAGACGTCCATCTAAAATCTAGTTTAGTTTCAGGAGTAGTCGTAATTCCAGCATTATGAATGTGACATTTAAACTCGTATTGACTTGCAAAGTGCTTCACTGGCCGCACAAGCCTAGCATCAGTGAGACTGTGTGCATATCCGCTCATGTGACCTTTCAGGGAGAACGCAGGTAAATATTCGAAAGTAACATTCATGTACACATTACAGATATAAGGCAGTGTATCAGCGTTATGGATGGGACATTACAAAGACTGTTTTTTTTAGGACTCTGCAGATTTTTTAGGGCCTTTGCAGCAAACATTAATATGAAATAAACACAAAATGTTTGATTTAAAGCCTTTATTTCAGTGCACATCACTAAAGGACAATGTATCGATGAGAGATTTTTGCGTGATGCATGTGACACACTGTAGAAATCACAAAGCTGCATGGTTAACTGGTGTATTAATAACTGAAATAGACTAAGTTAAATATAGACCTGTTAAAGGTGTTTTTGTTTTTTCCTGTGGAACCTTATTTTTTCGGGGTAAGGTTAATATTTACACGGAATTGCCATAATGTGTTTTTGCAGACAAGCTGGAGTTTAAATGTCAACTAACTAACTAGCCATGATGCACAATTTTGTATTATGTGTTTAAAAGGTTTCATGTGATTAGAAGACCACACTTAACCCTCTATTAGTGTATTTTTGTGGGGGGGGGGGTTTGTTTGTTTTTTAAACCCTGATGCTCACACCTGAAGTTGTCCTGATGTCCACTAGAGGGCAGCAGATTGTCGTTGTTAGAGCACCCCGGATTGGCTCAGTACAACAAACTTGTGACACTAAATTAACACACAATAATGTACACAAGCTTTAGCTAATTGTTCTAATCAGTTGTAGAGTTAGTCTAGAAGAGGTGAACCGCATTGCTGAAGCTCCTCTCACACTCGCCGTGTGCTGCAGGTGTATTTGGAGCGGCTGCTGACGTACGCCGAGCTCGACATCTGCCCGTGTAACTGGAAGAGGATCGTGCTAGGAGCCATCTTGCTGGCCTCTAAAGTCTGGGATGACCAGGCGGTGTGGAACGTGGACTACTGCCAGATCCTCAAAGACATCACTGTCGAGGACATGTGAGTGTGTGTGTGTGTGAGAGAGAGAGAGAGAGAGGGGAAGGTGCAATGTGAAGTGTTATCACCTGGTGTGTGTGTCACCATGAATATAAGCACAAAGACAATATAACACACAGATGCACGGGTGTGTGGCTCTTATTTCAGGATCTGCACAAATGATGCTCTGTAGATCTGTATATACCGTCAACTCCAGAATTACTGGCACACTTCAAGAGAATGGGCAAAAAGTACAAGATTTCTTCTAACAAAAATAATCATCATGAGCACTTCTGTTTTTAAATGGTGGTGGTTGTTTTGTTTTTTGTTTTTTTGGAAAAGGCGTATATGGCAAAAATATTGGCGCCCCTGAAGAATATTTAAAATAAATGCAAATTGTCGTCCTGTTAAAAACTGTTTGTTTTTTTTTGTTTGTTTTTTTTTAAATCGCTCTCAGTCTCCAGATACTCTCTTGCCTTTGACCATTTCCTGTTTTCCCGGGATATAAATATAAGGTTGCACATCCCTTTGTTATGCATCACCATGTGGAGCTTTCAACAAAAAAGATGGTGGTTGACCTGCACAAGTCAGGTAACAGATATAAAAAATGACATAAGCAGTTAAACACAATTAAACACAACCATGGCCATGATAAAAAAAAAAAAGTTTTGGTCCTGTGGTCAAAAGTTTCCTGGCTATGATCTAAAAAACTAGAACAGTAGCAGTCTAGGAATGCATAGAGGAAACGGTGCCATGGTATGTTAATACTGGAAAAGACACTTAAAAAAATATATGTATATAATTATATAGGTAAATGTGTGTTCTCTGAGGATTTGAGGCATGTTAAATTTGTTTTTCCAGATTCCATATTGCAAAAAGACTCCTAAAAAAAAGTCCTATGATGGGATAAAGGAGCAGTTTGTAATTTTTAGAACCTATGGCGATCTGTGAAGCGAATTGCAATCACAATGAAAACACGACAGCTCCTCCTCTTCTTTGTTGAAACCACATATGCCTTGTAAGTCGCCTTTTAAGGCAAAGGGGCAGAGGTAAGCAGCTCTGTTCTGACTGGGGAAGGAGCTAATTTCAGGGCCAGAAAAATGTAAACTGAAGCCTAAAGTGAAGAAACTATCCAGAACCAGTGCGTGGCAGTATTGCAAACTATGTTTTTTTGAAGGTATCTTTGGAATTATATGATTATTACAGGTCTAGTAACACTTCACAAACTGCACCTTTAAGATAACTCAACAGTGTCATTGGGTGACAAGTATAACGCAGCTCAAGACTTGCGTGACCTGCAGTTTTGCTTCGTGCTGATGGAAGTGTTGTGTGGTTGTGGAAGTGTTTTTTTTTAGGCTTCAAGGTATTCGGATGATTGAGATTTTTTATGGCTTTACAGGAAGTGGCTGTTGCTTATTCTGTTAACACTCACTGAAAAAGGCTAGTTTTGTGTGTGTGTGTATGTCCAGTATATAAGGAACAAGGGTATGTTAATAGAACACAGTGGTTGCTGGGGCAGTGGGTGAGGGGGCTGTGGTAGCTGTGGGGTGTTAGTTTAAACCTCAGGACTGTCAGAAAGCCACTGTTGAGTGTTCGAGCAAAGCCGTTAACCCTCAACACCTCCGCTGTATGCTTGGGTTGTGTTTTGTTTCCCTTGTGAGATATAAAGCGTCTGCCAATAATGAATAAATGTAACAAGAGTGTTTGCTAAGCCATTGCCTGTAAGAGGAGAAGTTTATGTGCATTTCCTCGCCTGCTATACCTTGCTATTTTAACTCGCGTAAAGATATAATTAACTCCCTGAAAACAAGTAACATGAAGTGAACCAGCGTGATTGGAAGCAGCCCAGCTTGTTGGACTCAAGCTCTTCATTGTTGCCGAACATTCACGGTGACTGAATAACGTTATTGTGGAGCTAAACAAAAGAGCTGAAGATTTGTCTCTTGCTCCTTCACACACTTCCACTTTTCAGGACTTATGTTTGGATTTACCTATCGTGAAAGGGCTCATTTACTCAAAAATCCTAATTTGGCTAACATGAAATGAAAGCTAGTTAGACCAGTAAGCATGGCCCTGCCTGGGATTATTAGTACTTTTTGTATCTTTGGATTTTCAACCAGATAATCTCATAATCATAATCATAATCACTTAAACGTTCTCAAAGCGGCTCATGTTTATGAAGGCTAGCTTGCTTGCTAGCTAGCACTGTAGATACTTTTCCCACACTAATTAGAATAGAATAGAATAGAATAGAATGCTCCTTTATTGTCACATATACACATATACAAGTACAGTACAGTGAAATTGATTCTTTGCATATCCATTCTTTGTTGGTAAGCTGGGGTCAGAGCGCAGGGTCAGCCATGATACAGGAGCAGGGAGGGTTAAGGGCCTTGCTCAAGGGCCCAACAGTGGCAGCTTGGCGGAGCTGAGGTTTGAACCCCCTAATCACTGAGCCACCAATGCCCCTAATCGCTAGCTAATCTTTACTAGTGCCAGTACACACCCAGGAGCTTGTATTGCCTTACAATGAGCTGTCTTGGTCTTTTTTTTTTTCTTACTAATTGCGTTTACAAAGGTCAAATATTTAGCCGAAAGAGTAATGCCTTGTTAATAGCAAAACAAAGTGCTACCAGCCCTGCTGGAAAAAAGGCAAATATTTGCAGACATGTAATGGACCAAATGCTGTACTATGAGCTAATTAAGTCGCAGTATAAACACACATTGGCCAACCGTCATACCAGTATTTAGGACCACACACTAAATGCACTCCAACTCCATTTCATCTGCAGCCACTGGGCTCGTGTACACTGCATAATGTGTGTGAGTGTGTTTTGTGTGCGTTAGTGCTGTTCTGTTGTACCATCTGAACCGTTTCCTCTTGCTTTACCAGCAGATCAACAGAAGTTCTAAGACACACACCCAAACACACACCACAGAGGAAATGACTTCCTGCTGATATTTACATGTAGCCACTGACAACTTCCTCTGGGGACAGGCCCTATGGAAATCAGCCCCTCAACACATACACTTAGACACACACACACAGACACGCATGCGCAAAAACACACAGCTAACACCAGTAGACTTATGTAATGACTGTGTGCATGGCGTGTCAGTTCTTTCATTGCTTAGGGGCTTATTTAGACATGCACGCAATTTTTTTGCAGACCAAAGCTACTCAAAATAGAAAAGAATCCTGTGTGTGTGTGTGTGTGTGTGTGTGTGTGTATCTCACATTACGCTCTTATCTGATTCCGGTAGCCTCTAACCAGCTACTTCTCTTTGAGTCCGATGCTTGTTTTGCAGGTCTACACAATCACGCTGCACTTTTTAGTATAGGTGATAAGTACATGGATGAGTACATAGCTTAAATAGTGTCATATCTGACTGAGGAGGATTACTGTAGGACCTACACTCAGTTGACACTTTATTAGGTACACCTAGCTTGTATATACACCTATTGGCCTTTTTATTAGGTCTACCTACCACATAGGTGCACCCGTATCATCCTAATAATGTCTCTGGCTAGAATCACTTTTCTACCAGACAGTATGGCACAGCAGGAGTAGTGTAGTTACAATCTGCCAAAGTTATTATTATTATTTTTTTCATATGTCCATTTTTAATATCACAATTTTATCATACAATTTAATATTTCAGATTTTGTTTCTATTTATTTACACACAAATTTTTTTTTGGCGCCGATATTTAGCTTTACATTCCTTACCCGTGATAAAAAGTTGCCAAGTTAGGCCGAATCCCAAAATGCCAATATTAGTATTCGTTAGCTCACTACATAAGATATAACATAAAATGGCGTTATAGACCCTGTATAGTGCACTACATGCCAAATAGAATGCCATTTGAGATTCAGCCACAGAAAATGCATGACTCCTTGTAATTTGTTTGTATTTCCACGTCGCCTGACAAAGTTTGCACTCAACATTCTCTCTGTTTTAACCAAGATGAAAGTATTGGCACACTTGGCTTTGCGTTTGTGTCTTGGGCTCAATAGTTCGCCATGTGAGGAAGACACGCAGCAGTGCAAAGCAGATTTTAATCTAAAACAAAATAAGTGAATGTATGATCTCATTATGCACATGTGTTACCCTGCGAGTCTTTCCTGTGAGTTGCGTCTAATCAGTCTGCCATCTTGATCCTTGATCTTTTGCAGATATTGCGGTGGTGGAAATGACAGACGCTTTCCGGCAGCCGTCTCTCTTCTATCACCTGGGGGTGAGGGAGAGCTTCAGCATGGCCAACAACATAATCCTGTACTGTGACTCCAACTCGGACTCGCTGCAGAACCTACAGGTAGCTTGATTACACCGAAGTCTTAGTGCAACCTCTTCACATTACATACTCGTTTGCTTTATATATTGTAACTTAAAAACTCACAAATGATCCCATAATATGATCTAAACATCACCAAGGTCATATAGTAGACATCAGTGGAGGGAACTTGGAGGATTAAAGGTGGGGTCAGTGATTTTTTAAGTCTGAACACTTTTTGTAATATTTGATAAAGCTGTAAATACATTTTCTGCTCAGAGGAAAAACTCTGGTTTCTGTGGCGCCCCAGGCTCTGTAAACTGGAGGGGAAAAAAATGTGGACCACCACAATTCATCCAACCAATCAGGACAAGGAGGCGTCGCTACTTGTTCGTCAATCATGTTGAATGTCAATTCAAAAAGCTCCCCCTCTTACACCAGCACTCAGGCATTCTAGCCTAGGCATGTGTTTTAGGGGCATGGTTTTACAGTATTGCAACTCAAAGTGGCAATACTGTAAAACTCCCTATAAAACCCCAGTCATAATGGAACTGAATACATAAATAACATCATGGTTTTCATAATTAAAGAGTGCGTGTATGTGAATAAAGAGCATGAGAACATACTTTTGCTTGTGTGTGTGCCCACGTTTACAGTAGCTGTTTCCACTATAGCAGGGTGCTGTGTTTTGTTCTCATGTTTTATATAAAGCTCAAGTGCTTTAAGTGTTGCATCGGTGCATTAACACCCCGAAATGGCTCATTTCAGTTTCAACACCTTTGATTGCGCTGCACAGAAATCCCACCAGCATCAGCACATCCTGTCTGCGGGTTAATTTTATGATTGCAAGAGGGGATCAGGGGGCACTAGGGTGCAAAGAGTTTGATATTCGGTTAGCGATTTCGCACATAAGTACGAAAATAAGCTCTGTAGTGGAGGCCATGCACACACATGTAGGATGCAGATAACCACACACACAAGTGAAAGGCACAGTGGTTCAGCGTGCATTCCAGAGAATGTGATGATGAGGCCAAGATTGCAGTTTTTAACAACTGAACTCTTTTTTACTACCTCTAACCGCTTATATTGTGGTGGTGAACAGCTTCCGTTTTTAAATACAGTAGCTTCTTATAGATCATGATCAATTTCATCTTTAGATTTTACATTTACATTTATTCATTTATGCTTAACAACTTAGAGACAGAATACAATGGAAACCGCAAGCTGAGTAGTCCAGGGTTAAAGGAATGGTTTGGTGAAAAATCAAATGTACAGAATATTTCAATTATTTGTTGAGACATGTTTGGTGTCCAGTGTTTGCTTGTTTATTTCTCCACTGAAACTACATGGCTAATGTAGCTAACAAGTAATGGACGTCTATCTCACCCAAAATATTTTCTATAAATATTTGCCCACCCACCTTAAATATCTAACTCAAACCACATCCAGTTCTTCAGTAATGTCACACAGACTCACCGATGGGGTTTAGGACACACTGTGACTTACTGTCATCTAGAAACAACAACAAAACTTCACCGCGTAGCTGAGCACTGTAATGTTATGGGTGGCACCGGAATCACGTATTTTCCTTAGCGCAATTTGGCAACATGCAAAGAAAAAAATAAAAAAATAAATAAATACAATAATAAAAAAGTTTGACAGCGGAATTGTACTGGAAAGCTAGAAGTCACGCAGATGATAATATAGTTTCACTTTCACTTCATTACTTGTGCAGAACTAAAGAAGCGAACATTGATTTTTCTCTGAACCATTCCTTTAAGGGTTTTGCGCAAGAGCCAAGTGGTGGCTCTCTGGCAAGTCCTGGGATTTGAACTCACAACCTTCCGGTCATTAGTGCAATTTACCACAGGCTGTCAGTGATAACTCTTGGAAAAAAAACCCACCAGAACAACATGACGTATTTTGTGATAGTATGCAAGTAGGGGCTCATTTCATTAAATTTGCACGGGAACTAGATGTACTCTAACGAGCTCTTAATGAGTGCAGGGGGGAAATCGCAGGACTCACATGGAATGAAGGATTTAGAGCGGATGCTGAGTTTTACTGGCCTCACTGAGCTGCTTGTAAACTCACACATGCCCCATGTGTTTCTTTTGCAGGAGGTCGTGTGCCAGAAAAACACTGTGAGTACAAACACACACACACACACACACACACGCACAGCTAAGATAACACACTGATACTCAGCCTAAGCTTCCACACATATACACATACAGACAATAGTTATCCAGCCCAATTCTTTGTCAAATAATTTTTCTCCAACATGGTTTTTCTTCATTAGTATAACAGGAGGCATAACCTAAAGGACTGTAATGATGCTGCCTTCATGCCTTCATGATATCGGACTTATTGTAAATAGGAGTTCCCAAACGAAAAGTTGCACATCAATAATCTTGTTTTCAACTTGTCATTGACCTTTACCCTTTTATCATGACCATGGGCGTAACTTTGTTTTGAAAGTGCTTAGGACAAGAAAAAATTAAATAAATCTTGCGTTATCAATTAGAAACCAGGCCAATTCATGCCAAAAGTGTTTCTGAAGCATTTGTACTTGTCTGTATCAGGGAAAAGTTACGCTTCCATTTTAACCAGCGTTTAAATCCACACCAGCTTTTTAAATGCTTCCAGTAATCACGGAACAATGGATGGATGCTTTGGAAGTCTTTTACAATTTAGTTGCTATGGTTTACATCATCTATATTGTGTCTTCACTGAGAGCATGTTGGAAGAAAAAAGAAAATAGCCTAAACCAAAGAGCGCAGAGATCCCGCAGGCGGATTAAATTAGCCATTATAATGAGCTACAGCCGGTATAGAGGCTCACTTTATATTCACATACGCCACAATATCATGAAGAACGTGTAGTTTTCTGTAAATAAATTCATGATAAATAATGTGATAATATCGCTGTGTGTGGCGCAAACATCCGGGTTCGCAGGAAAAGAAACTTGCTAGAAACTCGCTCGTGAAACTTGCCGTGTTAATTCATAGACATCCGGATGCGAGAGTTTGATCATAGAGGAGACATTTTATTACAGACGCCACCCTAAAAACTAACGCCGTCAATAGGGCTAAGCTTTTCGAAAGCGTTTGGAACAGTTTCTGCCGCGGGTTATTATATAAGAGACTTTTTAACGGACTACACTTTCAAAAAGTGGTGGGGACAAAACCAGGCATGTCAGAAAGGGGTGAGGACATGTCTCCAGCGTCCCCAGTGTCCTCAGCGTAAGTTACGTTTGATCATGACTGAAAAAAGGACTTTTTTAGTGATCTATGATAGGTAATTATTTATTTGTTTGTTTTTAAATACAACTTATTTTTTGTTGTCACTGATTAGCCCATAGACACTCGCTTACATTTCTAACCGTTAGTTGTATTATGTACATTGTTACTATAGGGAGAAATGTTAGGAAAGTACCAAAATAGATCAGGCAGGCTTAACCGGGTTAACTTAACTTCGTTAACTTACCAGCCACTTTAGTAGATAACCTTACAGTGTTGCTAATACTAAAAAAGTGTGTATTATAGTCTTGTTGAATGTGAACCACATGTGCACTCACTGCACTCAGCTTGATTTTTCTCCCGCTAGTTATCTCACACGTCGATATGTAAATTGGTGTGAACAAAAAACAGGTCAAACAAGGTGACTGAAGAGACAGCACGCAAGAATTGAGAAGAGGGTGAAGAGGAAAATGATGAGTAAAAAACTAAATATACATACAGTGGGCTCCAAACGTCTGAGAGCACATTGAAAATCCAGCACCATGTTTCACTGTTGTTTTGATCCACTGTGGTATCAATCTCTCTTCTGT
>JAOUQW010000046.1:8093836-8111336 GCA_028565825.1 Olivaichthys viedmensis | reverse complement strand
GTGAGAAGGCCCTAATAGGAACGGATGCAGTTTGTTTATGAAACAGCAAATGAGTGTAAAGCATTGTGTGCAGAGATAAAAGCACAGCAACATGTTGCATGTGTTCGGGGAGGGTGGGCAGGAATGATCTAAAGTTGGTAAGAAGATTGTTGAAAGTCTAAGCTGTACGCAAATATTAGCAAACACACCAGCATATGCCACTTGAAACAGTTGAAGCAAATCAGCCAGTCTGATTTTTTTCCCTGAGGAGTCGGCAAAGACATTCATATGTCAGTGCTTTTTATATGCTTCTCAGGATTACAGGGCTATGATATTCACGTTACATTTTTTTGCCCTGTTCATCAAGAGTTGTATTCATTATGTAAAGTACTTTGGTTAGAGCAGCATATTGATTATGTATTAAGATATTTGGAGTGCTATTATAGCTTTAGGATCTGGAAACAGAATCGAAAGGTTGTGTTCTGAACTAGCCATTCTAGCTATTGACTAGGCAAGTTGTGTAGATTTAGTTGGTGAGGGAGGTCTATAGAGGAAAAAGAACCGCGGCTGTGATATAGATTATAATAAGGCATTTAGCTCATCCACCTCCTCCCACACTTACTCAACACAAAATACTGCACCCTTTCCACCTCTCTGAGGTGACTTCATCAAACAAATCAAACGGGCTTGTCTGGTATTGATCTAACAGGAAAGAACGTTGCTCTGCTAATAATAAAGCTTTTTTCCTGGCACCACTCAACTTTATTTAACAGATTGGAGTATGAAAAAAGTTTCAGGGGTATTTCGCTTTAAACATCGCACAGGCTTTTTAATTACAAATGAGTTGTGACAGGTCTGCTGGGTAGCAACCTGTCCCATTTTAAGCGTGATGCCAGCTGACAGCTTGGCGCTGATCTCCGAGCGCTGAAACATGTGGAAGAAATTGGTCTTTTACATTTCACAGCTTGTCACTTCCTCTCCGCCACGAACTTTGACCTCCCACCTTGCTCCTTACACCCAGTGGGGGAGAGTGTCCCCCCGCACCAAGGCACTCTGAGATTTATGTTCTGCATTTTGCCACACATGCCAGAGAGAGAGAAAGAAAGAAAAGAACAGAACAGAGGAAGGAGTAGAAAATGAGTAAAAAAGGAGGTCCAGGTGCTATAGGAAGGAGGAAGGGTGGGCAGGTGAAGTGAACTCTGGGTTCACTCGAATGGTGGATCAAAGGATGGCTCTCGCGGGGCATCAGAGTGTTGCTTGAGTAAATGGAGCTGACATTAGTAGATGATTTGCATATGGATTGGTTCAGGTTGCATTGCTTTTGGATGCACTTACGATGTTCAGATGGAGAAAATCCCATCAAGCCCGGGAGCGCAGAGTGAACCGACAGCCTCAAACGACTCCCCAAAGTAAATCACATTCACAGTAGAATGTCTATAAACTCAGTTTACCAGATTCATGTTTCCACACATTTTCTGTAGTAACATTATGAATCTATTACCATTTAAATAATGATAAAGCCTTAATAGCCTTAATCAAGATAGCTGACCAAGGTGGTATTTGTCTTTAGTCATTTACAGTATGTCCATGTTGTATAGTGAGAATTTTTAAGTGTTAATTTTTCAGTCTAAGCTAATGCGCCTTGTACTTTCGCCAATCTCGGTACCATTGAAACAGTATTTTTATCAGTACACGTTAAACCACTGCGATGCTTCAACCCAGTCTTTAACCAATGTTGCTAATCCCGGCTCTAGTGATTATATGCTTTTAGAAAAAAGACCTTTTGGTAAAAATTCACACAGACATGTGAATGAAAAGAGATTAAAGCTGATTTAATTTTCCTTGATTTCAAAGAACAGAAAACCCTGATTATTGTGCATACCTGAACATATGAACTGACTGCAGGCGTTATGGCTTAACTGGCCTCTGACATTAGCGGAATGATGCAGTTACATTGAGGTTGTTTGAATCCAAATTAGTAATTTAATTAGCTCTTATTGTTCTGCCTTCCCGCAGTATTTTTCTAACTGCATGAAGTGGGCTGTGGCCTTTGGACCCCAAGTTTTTTGTTTGTTTGTTTTGTTTTTAAATGAATCAGGATAAATTATTAAGGCTTTAAGCAAAAATACAATTTCTAAGATTTCTCTGCATTGTTATTTAAAAAATTTCAAAGTTTCTGAGAGCGAGCTAGCATGGTCATAGGATTTGATCTCAATGCAGGATCATCCCCTCCCAGATTATTTTATTGTTGCCATGGTTGCTTTAAACCTTTGTTAAATCCAAAGCTGTTTGTGAACATAAATATACACAGAAGTATGCAATAAACCTAAAAGTTTGGGGCAAAGATACTAAAAACCAAAAGATGCTTTGCTGCGATAAAAAGAAATGAACTCAGAAGTATCATGATGCTTGGGTTTTAACATGATATCTTTGAGATTTGAGGTTATGCAGATTCCTAAAAAACAATTGGAAACAAATTTTAAGCAGCTATGTTGCACATGTTGTATTACACAATAAAGTCAGAATGTACACTAGAGTATGGATTATATTCTGCAAAATAATAATTGTATTAATGCCATATATTAAAAAACTAATGCAAGAACAAAACACTAATATGTAATTATTACCAAATTTCTACAACTAATTAAAACCAACCACAGACTTAAACATTTTATGACTATTCCAATAATGCTGGTCACTTATCAGGCTGTAATTTTAACAAAGGCCTCGGCTCTCGGGAAATCAGCAATTCCTTGACCTTCGATTTGCTGCAACTCCTGAAACAGTCAGAGGGGCAAGTAGGAGACTAGGCAAGCAATTAGATCTCAGTCGTCTCTTCCTACCTCTCTTCCTACCTTCTTTCCAGCCTGAGGCCTTACTCTCCAAACGCACACATGTGCACACACACACACACACACACACACACACACACACACACACACACACACGACACAGCAGTGGGAAAAACGTGGATAATAAGGAACCATTGTCGGCCCCGGGAGACCAGGGGTTGTGGCTGCACTGCTCCAAGTTCATGGACGTAACCTATAGCTGTCAACGCTGTGCTAATTCTGGTGCATCAACATGTGAGCATCAGGCAGAAGTGAGCGTAATTAAAGGCGAAACTGCAGCACTGGGCGAAGACACTGCTTACAGGGGTTATACTCTCTGGACAGAGAATAGAGTTGCAGGCCAGGTTTTTGATTCTAGCGGCTGTAAGGGGGTGGTGATGGACTGAAGCAGGCAAGAAACTGCAAATTATTTTACTATGTGCATCCCAATCTGGGGGGCTCTAGTTTATACAAGCCTAATGACTTTTCACATTGTGTTCTAAGTTTATTTGTTAGTTATGTTTCCATATAAAAGTAGCAGTGACTGTGTGTAATGTGCATTTGTAAAACTGGCAGTCTCTCTTCATGGTATCTGTTCTATACCTTTGGGATGTTATACCTTTGGGATGTAACTGTGTTGTGCTAATTCATATATTATTAATAATTGTTTTTAATAAATTGAAAGAGTCTATTAGCTCTACCAATACAGTTCAATGAACTGGTAAAAGCAACTATACAAATAAATTATTAGGAAAATATTTTGCACCTTGCACTTTACTGTTCATTGTTGCATGAGAATTATGAAGGTCAAAAAAGCTCTCTTTTAAAATGACTCTACATGGGTCATTAATTGTGTCGTGTCTTTGCTCTGACAAAGAACACATTGCTAACCTCGGCAGAGGCTGAATTTATTTATGCTATTGGTTTTTGCCCTACAACAGTGGAAGCAGTATGAATGGTTTCCACATGCTGTAGTACCGCCAAGCATGTCACCAGATTGAGTGAGGATAACGCAAGTATGACAGTCAAATTATACAAAAGCGAAAGTGATTATAAAATCGCTATAATGCAATAAAAACATATATTCTTGCCTTTAATATAGGGCAGATTTAACAATATTACCTTGTAACTGTAGGCAGCTTGAGTGTTTACCAGCAGTGGTAATTAAAAACTACATCTGGGCTCAAATTCAATCTGATCTGTCAGTTTCCAAAATGGGAAGGAAGACGTGTCTGCTCCCCTGCAAGGCTGAGAACGGCTGCTATTAAACCCCTTTTAGCCTTCAGAACCCTTTCTGATTTGTAGCCTATGTTTAAAAGTTATTATTACTGATATATTTAATCCTGCAGCAAGAGAAAAATTATATCATCTGGGAAGTTTCCATATTTATTATATAGATGGGACTGGCAGAGGAAAGGAGAGAAAAAAGCAATGGAAAAAAAAGTTTCTCATGGTGAAATTTTTTACATGTATCAAGCTAAGGTTTACTTAATTGGAACCTCCAGGCAATGCAGGAACCCTTTTTTAAATTCTGTGAATGTTAATATGCTAAATAATGCAAAGCTCCTGCACTTCCAAGCATGAGACACACATCTGGCAGCTTACCATTTAAATTACACATGCAAAAAAGAAAAAGAGGGAATGGGGGAGAGAGTGAGATAGAGAGAGAAAACATTTCAAAAGTAATTTTCCAAAGGAAAAAAGAATGGTGATATGTATTACAACTAAATTTTATTTCTTTTTCTATTTTTCATCATGTCTAATTGCGTGCATTGGAGCGATGGTGGGAAAAAAAGTAAAGGTTTGGTGCAGAAATAGGGGAGGTGTATGTGTTGTGTGTGCGTGTGTGTGCGTGTGTGTGTGTGTGTGAATGGAGAGAAAGTTTCATCATTCTTTCTCTTTCCTCCATGACTTTGTTGTCTGTGTGTAGTCTCTAAACAGTAGAGTGCAGCATATTTACCTGTGTCTTGCTAGAGTTACATCAGTTACAGCACAGCTACGGGGGAGGAACACAAGCTCTCTACATTCTTAATCTTTCCTTCTTATTGTGTAATATTGTGGTATTGATTTACAGTATATTTAAATAACATTCCAATTCATTAAGTATAAAAAAGAGAGCCAGACATCAACATTTTTAAATAGAGAAATGATTTAAAAAAAATTCTTATTCAATTGAAATCTTCATAGGGACAATACCCATTGTCTTAACTTTTACGTATCTGTATTCATGGCAGGTAAGAGTCCTGCTGGAATTCTCCCCATTCCAGAGTTGGCGTCAGAGAAAGCCAAGCATGGAACACAAACTAAGGTGTGTCTTGCAAATGACCACTCGCCACCCTCACTGCTCCATGACTCCCCTCCCTAATATCTGACATTTGTCAAAATACATTTCACAAGAGCAGATACTAGTGCAGTGTTTAAAGCGGGCCGCAATGTGCTTGACAAGCCATTCTGTGAGCACAGCAATGACAGGCTTTCTGAACTCACCCTTCTCCTGCACTTCGAACTTCTTAAGCTAAATGAATCAAAGTGCCCACTTTGCCTGGCCTTCTTTTGAAGTGATAAGTGCAGAATGACTTTTTCCTGCTGACCTGCTGCTGATGCCTCATATAGTCTAGCAATCGTCAGACTAATGCTTTTAGGGTGGTAATGTTAGGAGGGTGGATTTTTTGCACAGGAATTTTTGAGCACAGAAAAAATAAGTTTTTGTAACAAGTCTTTGTATAGAAATGCTTTAGAGTCCTTAGAAATGGTTTAAAAAAAAATCAAAGCCATAAAAATATTTGCTTTTTTTCCGTTTTTGAATACTCCATATTCAGCTAGTTGTGCAGTGAGCCTTTCTCTCTCTCACTCTGTCTGTCTCTGGCTATCTCTCTCACTTTTTTCTGCCCTCCTTTTCTACTCAAGACTGCAGTTGTTTTCAGCTTTCCTTCTTTTCAAATGACAGCTAGTTTCAGCCAGTTATCTAATGATGAAGTGAGCTGATCTCAAACCTGCCTAAACCTGGAGGCAACGCGATCAGGTTCTCACCCCTGGACCTGCACTGCAGCCTAATTTAAATGTATTTTCTCTAGGCTGCTGCTTTTCCCAGAGGCAGGAGAGAAATCACATTTTAAAATTTATTTTAAAGATCGAAATAAAAAAATTCCATTTATGTGCATTGAATTTATTGTCAGGTTTATATACTCATTTTCCCATCTCTTTAATTTTTATTTATTTTTTACCTCTGATACCCTTTTTACCTTCCGTTCATTGGTAAATGTTATTTTACATAATGTACTGTGTTATTTATATATAATGTGTGTGTCTCCTTAGCACAAGGCTCCGGGTGTCACGCGCACGGCTGTGCACGTGAAATAGCGTGGCGGTAGCTAGGGCAACGGCGCACCATGCGCATTTGTTTATGTTGTGATGTTAGTGTCTCGTGATGTGATTGTCCCCACCTGCATGTTGTTTGTTAGTAATTATGAACTGTTTAAATACCCGCTTGTTTCTGTCCTGTGTTGTCGTTGAATGTTTGTGTGAGCACGCCTGTCACAGTGCCCGTTAGTTTCAGTCTGTTTAAACCCATTTTGTGTAAAATAAAGATGTTGTTTGTTGAGAGCGGCTTCGCATTTGTGTCTGCGCCCCCGCACCTGCAGCACCTTGTGACACCGGGTGGTATCTCCGCTCTGATAGCGGAGGGCCCAAGCCCACCCAGAGGCACAGCGCATTCCAGACGATAGAATGTAAACTGTTAGCAGATTAGTGGTTTGAGGAACTTTTTAAAAAGTGTGCTAAGTCTACTTGACTGACTGACTACAGCGGATATTAGCTCTGGAACACATAGGCCTGGTGTACACTTTACCCTCTTTTTAAACTCTTCTCTTTTTTCATTTTTCCTTTTCTGTCTTTTTCTGATCCTCATCCCAACTTTGATTAGACATTGTGTGTAATCTGAATGTCATTTGGTCCTAGTGTAAGTGTTTTTGGGGATGAATGCAGGGCAAACAGTCACCACACTTCCCTGGATAATTCAGGGGTAGAAATTTCCCACTCTGATCGTGAATAATGTGTGTGTGTGTGTGTGTGTGTGTGTGTGTGTATGTACATATGAGGCCATGTCCCCGTTCTTCTCTCCTCCGTAGCCTTGAGCTCTGTCGGCTCTATTTTCATCCTCTCTATTGAAGTTGGCTTTGTGAGTCTCGGTGCCGGTCGGACTCAAGTGCTCTCAGCACCCCTACATAATGGCCCAGGCTCTCGCCCACTCCATTTGTTGCCCCTGGCGACCGGTAGCCCCCTCACCCTCGCTTTCTCCCCATACTTCCCCTATGCATCTTTTCCCTGAAGCATCCGGGCCGCTGTCTCCACAGTGACTGGCTCGCCTCTGTCTCTCAGAAATGCCGAGCTGACACGAGAGGAGAGGGCGCGTGCGCGTGATTAGGAGGAATCGAGGAGAAATGCTGCTCCATCGGCTTTATCCTCCATAGAAACATGTACTAGTACTCCGTGCCATGTGCTGAAGCCGATCATACTGCCTGTGCAGACTGTATTAAAGCACAGTGAAGTGAGTGTGACGGATTTCAGTCATCCAGCTCCTTCTGAATGTCAAGGCAACTGGGCTGAACTTCTCGTAGCGTATTCTCTCAAGTCTTGACTTAATCAGGGGTATAAGACCGAAATCTTAAAGAGCCACAGGCCCATGAAGGTTTTGCGAATGAGCTCAAGTTAAATCAGGAGTGTTAAATGAGGCACAGTGCTAAAATCTGCAGTGTTGGGGCCATATAGTGGTGGAGTCTGACACCTGTGCATTAGGAGATTTGGTGTAGTCCCACACACACAATCAAGATCTGCAGAACAAAACCATTTTCAGGTAACATTAAAGGAATAGTTTGGTGAAAAATCTAATTGACGATTTTCCCCTGACCCCAAATGATCAGCCAAGACATGTTTAATGTTCAGTGTTTGTTTCTTTAGTTTTACACTGGAGCTACAAGGATAACGTAGCTAACAAGTAATAAAAGTCTATCTCACCCAAAATATTTTCTGTAAATATCTGCCTCAAACCGCTTCCATTTGCCGATGTGGTTTAGGTCACAGTACGACTTGCTGTAATCCATAAAACTGAACTGAACTTCACCGTGTAACGTTATGAGTGTAGGCATCTTGGACAACTTATTGGAATTCCTTTTTTTTCTTAGTGCAGTTTGGTATCATTCTGCGCCCTAGACACCACCTCAAAGTGTAAAGGAGGAATTGAACAAGCAAGCTGGAAGTTATGCAGATAATACAATTCAAACTTTCATTTGTGAACAAGGACGCTACTGCTATTTTACAAAACCGTTTACACAGCAATCTTCTCTTTTTAAATAATGTTGTAAGAAGCAAGTATATGAAGATTTAGGCATGCATTTAGGAAAATGATTTTGGGTGAAATAGACTTTCATTACTTGTAAGTTACATTCGCCTCGTAGCTCCAGTGCAAGACCAAAGACGCAAACATCGAACGCGTCATGTCTGATCAACTACATTTGGGATAAGTAGAAAATTGTGTTTTTTGCTGAACTTAATGGTTAAAGCTTTGCTAACTTTCACTTCCTTTCTTCTCCCCTCTGCAAGGAACGAGATGGAGAGGCACTTCCTGGAGCTGCTGCAGTTCAACATCAACGTTCCGGCCAGCGTCTACGCTAAGTATTACTTTGATCTGCGCTCGCTGGCAGACGACAACAACCTGAGCTTCCCTCTGGAGCCTCTGAGCAACGAGCGCGCTCAGAAACTCGAGGTGAGGAATGATCACGTAACATTAGTTAATGCAAGCTATGTCTATGCCATCTGTTACACACTCTCCTTTTATGATGGACTGACTAAACTACAACTAGCTCAGTGGAATAGAAAGACGAAAGATGCCAGTGCTTTAAAAAAAAGAAATCATTTATCGTGACTGAGTGTGGTTGTTTCTGGCGCAGGCGATCTCCAGACTGTGTGAGGATAAGTACAAAGATCTAAGCAAGACTGCAATAAGGAGATCCTTCAGCGCCGACAACCTGGTGGGCATCCGCAGATCCAACGCCGTGCTCTCCTAGACCCCGACCTCTGACACTCCCTCAAGTCAAGATCATGACCCCCTTCCTGTCCTCCGGTAAAGACTTTACACCAGTCCCCGTCCCCCCGCGACAACCAATGACCGGTCTACATAGAAACAAAAACTGACTCAAGGGTTTTGTTTTTCTTCCTTTTTTGTTTTGTTTTGTTTTGTTTTTTGCTTACTATGTAGGCTACTAGCTGTGAAATGTCAGTTTGTTTTTTTTTGTCAGAGTATTTTAAATAAACACTAATCATGTATAAAGTATGTTTTCCTGTTTAACACGTTTGCAGGTTATTAGCACTGCACCACAGATTATTGCTTCATACTGCAATATGACAAACATGAACAGACAGATGTTTCCATGGTTAAAGTCCTGCGTGAATTTGCTAAAAAGTAAGTTCTGCGTCTGACCGAGTGCCTGTGATTTAATCAGAACGCTCATAAAACGTTCCTACAACATTAAGTCCAGCTCTTTGGCAGCAGAATAGATCATATGGAAAACTGCTTTATGTACATGGAAGTCTACTGAAATTGAAGCAGTCTGAATGAGAGAAAGGTAAGAAGTTGCACGTTTACCTTTCTGAAACATTTTGCCGTATCTTTGCAGGGGTGAATATGACCATATTTCTTGAACATGACTCTGCTTTTGTATTGTAACCAAGTGAAAGGAAGCGGGTCATAGCTCTCGTCCGTATAAACATTAATTTGGGTGCCTGCGCATGGTTGCAAGCCACCGAAATGTTTAAGGTGGAAATAATTAAAACAGAAAAGGTTGGAGCTCCCAATAAACAAGAACAATTTGTCGCTTAAACGGAACGCAGAAGAAACCCATTACACTGGCATGTTTACAGATTGCTCCACAGTTTTATTCTCTACCAATCAGAGAAACCATTGAAACACAACACTCCATTTTTCATAAATATCTAAGAATCTCTTAAAAATCTCAGCACTGAATTGTCATTTCATTTAAGAAAAAAAAAAAAAAGGTATTTACACACAAAGCTGCAGTCCAGACTCTTTTAAAAAGAAATGCCCATATTACATGATTTACATACACGGGGCGCAAAGTGTACAGTCACATGGAAACACAACGATGGTATTGTCTTATTAAATAACCTCTCGTATTAGAAGTACACTCAGGATGATGTAAAGCACCAGAATGCAAAAGACCTCTATGGCGTTTGGACAGTTAAATTAAGAGCAGTGTAGCAAAAGAATGATAAAACTCTGACATTACCACTTTAGAGTGTTTTAGAGGAACAAACATTTACACAGAGCGACAACTGCTGCATGAGAGCCGTCACTCTGCGCACACAGACGTCCCGACACGTAGAATTTCAGCTTCCCACATGATAGGCTCAGACAATTACAGGAGAACTGACCAAGGAGACGATCGGAAGCCACATGGGAAACTGAAATCCCTAGGTAGCGAGAGTTTGATTTACGGTCTTAAATAAAATGGGTACAAGGTGTGGAGTCCAACTTAACCCAAGGACATTTAGAGACATGCCAGACTAAACACAAACGACCACTAGGTGGGTGTCAAGCTCAGTGACTAGAAAACAGCCGTCCAGTTAATCAGTGAAACGTCCCATTCCCATGATTCCAGGCAGAGGTTTGTGTTGCTGTAGTTTAAATTCTATTTCAGGATTTAACTTGTGTAAAAGTGTTTTTGTCTGATCAATCCTTGTGGGACAAAAATGTACACAATTCTTTAGATTTTTCTTGAGTGGATACCAAATTCTTGTTGCAGAACCAACTGATGTTAAACCATGCACTTAAACACGCGTTATAAAATCTGTTATTTAAATTGCTGCCTGTAGACACTGTACTAAATGGCTTACACTAAGCATTATGCATCGTTTCCCCATCATTTCTAAATTCTTTTCACAATTATATACAGCGTGTATTTCAAAACGTACACACGCCAGCACTTAGATTAATTTACATGACTGGATGTGGAGTTTAAAACTAAACAAAAGGTCTCAATATCTTGAAAATATTCCACCTCTGGTTTGCATTATAAAATCACAAAACGCACACACAGCTGGGGCATTCCCGATAGAACACAATCTGAAAAGAACAAATATTTACAGCCGTACACAAATAAATAAAATGCCCACATGAATCGTTAAGTAGGCCGTAGTGTTTTTTTCCCTAAAAACGTCTTGTGCCTCCTGTGAATTTTTTTTGGTTACTAATGCTACAGCCAGCAGTCATTGTTTGAGCCAGGAGTTAAAACTAATTATTTCTTCTCCAGTTAATTCCTTAATTGCTTTTCTTTCCCTTTTTTCATTTACAAGCACAATCTCCATTTGTTCATATTTTATCCACATACACGATCCTTTGAGCAGAAGAACTTAGCTACTTTGGGAACAAGACAGCAGTTTGTTAAGATCCTTCGTGTTACATCCACGTCCATCTACTCCTGAATCGTACAGATGGACCTCTTTGCTCAGTAAGGGAATACCATGTGTAGCTAGGCACCGGTATCAGACATGCGACGGCGGAGCTGATTTGTGGTAGGACCCAGGTGGTGCGGATCCGGCTCGGGCAGTTAGTGCCGTGCTAGCTTCACTGTACATGGAGGAAGCCGAGGCAGGCGGCTTTCTGGCCTTACAAGGGAAGCAACGTGCCGCAAACCTCCGCCACGACTCAACCGTCTTTCCTGACCAGATCCAGACGCCAGAGGTGATGCCCACCACCAAACACATGAAGTACTTGAGCATGAAGACAGCGTAGTCAGGCCCCAGGCCGAGCTGCTGGCGTTCGGAGGGACAGGTACAGGCCAGCGCCTGCTCCCAGCCGGGCCGGTAGTGCTGCTCGTAGACTAAGCACGCCACCACGATGGTGGCTGGCACTGTGTAGAGCACGGTGAACAGGCCGATGCGGATCATCAACTTCTCCAGCTTGTCCGTCTTGGTGCCGCCCTGCTTGATGACGCTGCGGATGCGGAAGAGCGACACGAAACCGGCCAGCAGGAACAACGAGCCAGAGAAGAGGTAGACCACCAGTGGCGCTAGCACAAAGCCTCGTAAGCTCTCCAGGCTCTGGTTGCCCACGTAGCAGATTCCAGCGACAGGGTCTCCATCCACGGAGCTAAGGGCCAGAACAGCAATAGACTTTACGCTGGGTACCAGCCAGGCTGCCAGGTGGAAGTACTGCGAGTAGCCGGCGATGGCCTCGTTGCCCCACTTCATGCCGGCAGCCAGGAACCAGGTGAAGGACAGCACCACCCACCAGATGGAGCTGGCCATGCCGAAGAAGTAGATGAGCAGGAAGACCAGCGTGCACAGAGCCGGACCCGTGGTGTCGTACAGGATGTGCTGCTGGTCGCCCGAGCCACCGCACGCCACCCGTTCATGGCCCGCCAGCAACCTCACAATATAGCCCAGAGACACAAAGAGATAGCATGCGGCAAGGAAGATGATGGGCCGCTCGGGGTACTTGAAGCGCTCCATGTCGATGAGGAATGTGGCCACGGTGGTGAGGGTGGAGATGAAGCACAGCACGGACCACAAGCCGATCCAGAAGGCCGTAAAGGCGCGTTCATCTTGTGAGAAGTACGGCTGGTGGCAGGGAAGGGCACAGTTGGGCAGTGAGCCCATGTGCACGTGATTGTACAACGGATGGGCCTCTTTCTTGATAGGCACCAGGGGCTCGCGACAACGGCACTCGCGGTCGCACTTCTGAGGCAAGGCGGATTTGGACGTGGACCGGTGCCTGGTCGAGCCCTTGGGGGTGGGTTTGGGGAATGAGGGTGGCAGGGTAGTGGTCTCACTGTTGTTCTGATCCATGCACAGCCGGTTTGGGTCACCCAGCATGGGGAGCTGCTCACAGCTCATGCGCTCGGGCCACTCAAAACCATACTGGATCATGAGAGGCGAGCAGCCCCTCTTGGCCCTCTCGCAGACCGAGCGGCATGGCGGCAGAGGCTTTTTGTAGTCCGGGAGGCAGATGGGAGTGTACATGCTGCAGAGGAAAAACAGCAAATCGGGAGAGCAGCGGATCCGAACCAGAGGCCAAAACTGATGCACCTCTAATCCCACCTCCTCCTGCGTGTCGTGATTGAACTGGTTGGGCATGTAGGTGAGGTTGTACCCAATGCCTTTGCACATGGGCACCGTGATGGGCTCGCACACTATGTCCTTTGAGGCGGCGAGTGCCAGATGTGGCAGCTGCGAGACAAGCAGAACGAGCAGCCGAAACCCCATACCAGAGAAAGGAGGACTCCCCGGGGTGGCCATGGTGAAATGTCCCTGCACCTCTGATTTTCAGTCACGAATATTAGAGGAGACGAAAAAACTTTTTTTTTTTTTTTTTTTTTACTGGAATTTCAAACGTTACTCTTGAGTGCTTTCTCAGCTCGGGCCCCTGTTTTGAAATGTATTGCTACCCTTCGGAAAGAAGAAATCCCTAAAGGAAGGCGTAATTGCTCCAGCAGCATATCCACAGTCCACAGCGTCGTAAATCAAAGCCGAGCTTCACTCCAGCCCGAGCCGAGCGAGCGCGCGCGCTTCCACGAGACGCTTCACGCGCACCATGATCCTACAACACACAACACACAACCATCATCATCATCATCACTGGGCTAAAACTAACCCTGACAATCTTTTATTATCATTATCATTATTCGTTAAGGAAAAGAAAGTATCCTCGGAGCAGGGTTAGTGGAGGGTTTTTTTAACGCACCGGGAACGCAGCACGTCCACTGACTCCCTGCTCGGAGCCGAGTCATTCACCGCGCGTGCACTAAACGTTCATCGCGCGTTTCCTCCGCGTTCCTCGTGACGGCTGAACTTTAATCCGAGCGCGGTGTGTTCCTCACGGCTCCTCTGCACGCAGCCCACCCAGCAGCCCACCCAGCAGCCCACCTGCGCCTGGGGCTTCACGCGTAGTGGACGACTTCTTGTTTAGAGAGGCTCCACACACCCGCACACACAAAACTACTTTAGTCTCTTGACCTTTATTGTTTTTGGGGTTTTTTTTTTTTTTTGCTTTGAGAAATCTGTTCCAAAGTGCACTCGGACGCCCGCGGCTCTCTCTGCGGCTCTCTGCGGCTCTCTCTGCGGCTCTGCTGGGGCTCTGCTGGGGCTCTAGAGCCTGCGATTCGGCTCCTCCACGAAACCACGCCCACACAGCCTCCACAGGCCACGCCCACCCGGCAGCTACACCACCTCCACAGCCTCCACAGGCCACGCCCACCCGGCAGCTACTCCACAGCCTCCACAGGCCACGCCCACCCGGCAGCTCCACAGGCCACGCCCTTGGCGCCGTGCCTCAGGCGGCTGTGTGGAGAGAGGGCCAGATTTCCCTGGCCCCGCCCTCCCACTCAGACGCAGCCAATCAGAATGAGGGATCCGAGACGCGTTTTTGTTGTGCAACAGGTGCCGCCGCGTGTGTGTGCGGAATTACCTTGGGTGTCCCTCTGAATAATATTATTATTATTATTATTATTATTATTAATGTTATTATTATAACCTTTCGTTAGAATGAAAAAAAAAACCTAGTTTTTTGGACGTTCACACATGAAAGAATGTTTTTCGAAATGCATTTTTTTTTTACACATATTTCTCATTTATTTGCATATTGCTATTTTTCCCACATTTTTTCACATGTACTTGTGTATTTTTCATGTGAAAATGTGGAGAAACCCCCCACGTCAAACATGCGGCAGTCTGAAACCACTTGTGGCAGCAAATCAAACAAAAAGAGGATACAATAATAATGGTGATACAGACAAGATGAGGGAGGACTTACAGAAAAATGAATTAAACAAAAAGAAAAGAAAATGTATTGCAACAAATAACTAGGTATAAATAGCAGAGGGACAGAGCACAGCATGCTGTACCACACAAGCATGTAACAATCTTCTGACCTGGTAAAATCATCTCAGCTGCAGGTGTGTTGTATATGGACAAAAGGAGTCGAGCAGTTTTGAAGCCAGGTTAAGCAAGTTTAGCCATAAAGTGCAGGTTTGTGTTCACATGGCTGTGTGGATTTGTGGGTGCGGGTCGTGATGTGTGGTGAAAAACTGAAGAGAGCTTCTGCGGCTTGCAGTGTGTCCCACTGTACCTCTGTATTTACCTTCGAGGCCCGTTCAAGATGGAGGTGTGCAAACACTCAGCTAATGATGCCTAATGTAAGCTTAATTACACGCACCTTAGAGAGAAAGGGAGAGGGAGGAGAAGCTCCACACTGTTCCCCTGGAGATAGCGTCACCCTGGTGACCGGCTAGCGTCCACTTTGATGCTCCCTTGGTGAAAGCCCTGAAGTTCAGAGGTTGCTTATGTGCACAAACATAAGAGAGAGAAGGAACCGTTTTCAATTACTTCTGTTGATATTGTATTCATCACCTTTTCTCTCTGGTGCAGCCGACAGCACACACGCAAACAGCTGTGCAACTCTTATAGTCTCTCTCTCTCTCTCATATACTGATCGAATGCTCTGATTCTGGTTGCATACTTTTGCAATCAGTGCGGAGGAAAACTCAGATGTTCCTTTATTCACATGTGTATTTTGATCAGTGTTGTGCACTTAACACTACATGAGTTAATTTTCTTAACCTACACAATATATATTTTTAATCCATAAAGTTAAGCACAAGTTCACATCACACTGACCTAAGATTTCTGGATTTTGTGAAATCAATGCAAATAACAGAGTGCCTTCATTTGTCTTTAATAGTATGGAGTTTGTTTAGGTGGGTGCTAAATAACACTGCGTTATCTGTTTGGAGTTGATAACGCTCACCTTTTCTCATCAGAAGCACACACACATTTGCTGCAGGTAGACTATTAATGATATTAATGATGTTGGAGTATCTCAGCACGTTTCTCTCTCAGGACAGATTCTCAGTCAGTGCAGTGGAGCTGTTTATTCTAGACGCAGCTCCATAGTGCAGTCCCAGAGACAGTCCATACGGACACATCCTGTAATGAATTGAAAATACAAGGACAAAATGTTTCTCAGACAGCTTGTTTGATTATTATTTGTAATTAGCAGAAGAGAGGACATCAGTTATGGATTTAGCTTCAATGTAGTTAAGCTACTTTAGCCATGTAGCTTGTAATGTAGCCAGAGGTGGAAAGTACATAAGTAATTGTACGTCATTATTATACTTAGGGATCATTTTAGGAGATTTGCACGGTACCTGAGTATAATTGAAAACTAATATGTAATACACTTAATACGCTTACTCAATTACATTTTTCTTACTCTCTACATTTTCAAAGTCATTACAAATCTCAGAGCGTCACTCAAATAACTTTTTTTCTTTTGTCCAGCTACCAATTCAATCACGTTTCTGTGCATTTGTACTTTATTTATTCGGGATATTTAAAATATCCAATCAAATCCATACCAATTTGAATGGATACAAATCATCTTCGCACAAGGGCTGCCTATTAGTCCCAGCTGTATTTCATACATTGAAGTTACTTTAATGAATAAAAGAGGTTGGATTTTATTCGACTTAATACGAATGAGCTGTAGGAATAGATATGAACGCTAACTCCGCCTCTAACCCTAACCTTAACCTTTCTAACTTTTCATGTGAAGTGAGTTTGTGCAAATTGTTATGAATGTGTAAATGTGACACAATGTTCAGTACATTTAAGTGTGGATGCTTTTTACATTCACCCAAGTATAGTTTTGACTCAATACTTTTACTTAAGTATAATTTTTCTGCACTTTTTCAGAAAGCCTCTACATTTCCCTGAGCTACACAGTCAGTGCATCTTTCCTTCAACAATGCTATAGAAGAAGGTTGATTGCATACCACTAAAATGTTAAGGATCTCATTAGGCCAAGGCTATTTTCCCTTTTTTATTCTCGAAGTCTCCATCTGTCTTATCAGCGTGCGCTTGTTTAGTGGCTCTCCTGCCGATGGAATTGGTTGCAATGGACACAAGAGGATGAGGGATCACAAGTCACCAGTGCTCGACATCTTTTAAAGTAGTTCATATGAGGGCATCGGCCAAAACGTGTTGTTTTAGACTCCTAAACATCAGTCATATCGTGACCTTAGAATTATAAGATTCTATCTGGGTGAAGAGTCGTTCTGAGATCTGGGGCTTCAAAGTTTTGACATTCTAGCTAGCAAAACTCTAAAGTACTGAAATCTACATTTACAGCTCAATAAAGTCGACACTTTAAGGTTACTTCAAATTTATATTATCAAAATTCTGAGACAATTATAAAGAGGATTTATTTTTTTAAACTTTGGCCAAACACAGATAGAACCTTATTAATCTGTAAGCTCAAGTACTGGGTCTATCTGGCTGTTTCTCATTAATCAAGGTTCAAATGTTAATAAATTACTAATACATGGTATAAGTCAGCAGAGGCCTGAAGACTTTCTATTGTGCCTCAGTGTTTACACATTGTAAGACCAGCAAATACGGCACACCAAGACCAAGCCTGTTCTGTACACTTGCCCTGCAAACCATGTGCAGCTTGAAGTTTCTCTCTTCTGACTCGCCATACTGAGGTTCCGACTCTGATCTTTTCTGTCAGCGTGTAACTAGAACCTAGATATTTATTGACCCCAGCTCCCTATGTTGTGTATTCATCCTGGATGCTGATTGGCTGGCAGATAGAACCTTATAAAACCAAGTTTATCTGT
>JAOUQW010000046.1:8078161-8093736 GCA_028565825.1 Olivaichthys viedmensis | reverse complement strand
CCGAGAAAAAAAGAAGACTAAACCGCGAGCGAGAGTGTGGGAAAGTGGGGGGGGGGGAAGGAAGAGGGGAGAGAGAGAGAGAGAGAGAGAGAGAGAGAGAGAGAGAGAGAGAGAGAGAGAGAGAGAGAGAGATAAATAAATAAATAAAGGGGGAAAAAGGAGGAAGTGTGCATGTGGGTACACAAGACAAACTTGAGGGTTCATGTATCTGGAAAAAAGAATATAGTAAAACGAAAGCATGGATGGATGACTGCAGATACATGAAACATTTGATCATAGTCAACCACGCAAGGCATGTGTCACAATATATCACAGTAGAAGGGAACCAAGGCCCTATTGGTAATGAGTCTTGTCAAAACGGCAAGACCGCCCAGTTCAGGCTTTGAGCTAGAGATGCCACTGGACCACCAGGTTTTTGATACCTCCCATCTACCACTATACACGGAGTTGCCAGTTTATTAGGTACACCTACCTTGTTTCGTCAGATACACCTACCATATAGATCACTTTATAGGTTTACAAATACTGACTGTAGCCATCTCTTGCTGTGCATAATTTGTCAGCCCCCCTCTACCATAAGAGAGCAGAAATTTGGGTGGTGGTCCATTCCTAGCCCAGAAGTGGCACGAGTGCATCAGAAGCAGCAGTGCTGCTGTAGAGGAGTGCTGACGATTTGTGCATAGCAACAGATGGGCTACATTTCAGTAATTGTGTACCGACTAAGTGCATTTATATGGTAGGTGTGCCTCATAAATGGGCAATGAATGTAAATACAGGTTAGGTGCACCTAATAAACTGATGTAAACTCAATGTACAATCACAGGAAAACTGTAAATCCAATGCAGGTAAAAGTAAAATCATGCAGGATCCTGAGTGCTGGGAGAATTGGAAGTATGCCAGCAGGCACGCCTGGCAGTCCGTGAGAGAATTTGCAACTCCGCACGCATGTCCATGATGCCCCAAAGCGACTGAATGCCCCTTTGTGCCTCTCCAGTTGTTTATAGGTCGTTGACAAGGCTAACACAGTTGCATCTGGTACAATGCGCACAAAACAATTAGCATTTATATGGCACTCTTCATGTGGGCCATCTTTGGGCACTCTTTAAACTCTTAGTTGTAAAGCTCAACAAAAGCCAGTGCCTAAACAAGACCAGTATCTGGCCAAGCCTTAGGCAAACAAGTATGGCCAATGGACTTGATTTTTTTTCTCCCCCAAATAAAGACAGCCCTAAACTAGTTGCTGTTTGCTGGAACTGAATAGGCAAGTGCATGTGCTTCGGGGTCAATAGAGTTTTTGGTGTCTACTTGGAGCGTTCTTATTCAGCATTCAGTGACCTCCACATGCAGGGAGAACATTCCCGGGCCACGAAGGACCTGGCATTAGGCAGCCACGCTAAAAGAAAATGGCTCCTTAATAAGGTAAGCCAATTAAGATGCTGAAAGAGAGAGCGATGTGACATGAATGAGAAATGCCCCGATTTCCTCACGTCTGGCAAAGTCAGTGGGGAGAGAAAGAAACACCTTCCAATACACAATAAGAATTGAAGAAAAAAATAAATACAGACAGATAATGTTGACAAAACGTGAATGGAGTATTGTAATCTATTGAAACACTGTTTAATTTTTTTCCCCCTTTTTTGTAAAAGACCACTGCATAAGAGAGACCATCAACAATTATTACCAAATACTAGTTTCTCAAAGGAAAACAACACTTGATCTACACCTACTACTTACTCTTATGCTCTTCACTGGAAGAAGGTTATAAACCCAAACCTGAGATTAGACCATTGAAAACTGTAGTACTTGTCCAATTTCTTGATTTTGTCACATGTGACATGGAACAGGAATGCAAGAGGAATTCAATGGAGAGGGTGAAAGAGATGCAGAGGAAAGAAAAAAAAGAAGGAGTGTGGTAGTGTCAGGGAGTGGGATGTTTGGGAAGAATGAAGGCCTGTCACACTTTGTTTTTCTGCCTGTTGCTTCTGAATTCCACTAATTAGTTAGCTGGATGGGAGGAAACTCGGGGTGGAGAAGGAACAGGCAAAGGGACTTTACCCTCCTGCTGTGAGAGAGAAAGTAAAAAGAAAAAGAGGGAATGAACACCAGTCAAAGTAACAGTTAAGAGGACGGATGAGGGGAGGTTCGGAGGCAGAGTGACAAAAGTTCCTACACAATGCCAGCATATATGGAGAGTGACAAAGAGAGAAGCAGCTCATCTATTGATTTTAAAACACGCTACTTATGTTATAACACAAATAGTTATCACTATTAGCGTTCTCACATTGCATGCCACCTCTCGGTATCAGCATGACAAAACACACTGCTAAAGACAGCTGCTCTGTTCCAGGGAATTCTGCAACTTAACTGCAATACCAGTATTACTCTAATGTAGTGATGTGGATCTATTGTAATCAAAGAACAACTTGTGCAGTGAGATCGGCCATCAAACAGGAGAATCATAGGCTTATCTAAATATATTAACAAAAGATTCCTACATTACAACCTATTGGTTCCGAAATGATATCCCATCAATTTTATAAACAACACCATACTCCCAATTTGGACGGGATTCTTTTCCTAGGAACCCGGATTTTCGAGCCACACATGGAGACACATTATTGGATAATGAATTTATTTATAGAAAACCACAATCATGATATTGTGGCATATGCGAATATGAAGTGAGGCTTAATATCGGCTGTAGCTTTCATTATAATGGGCAATTTAATCAGCCTGGCAGTCGCGCTCTCTTTTGATTACCTTTATTTTCTTTTTTCCTTCTAATGATCTCCCAGTGAAGAGTGTGCGTAGACAAATTAATATGACCCATAGCAACTACATAATTAGAGACTTCTCCAAAGCATCCATCATTTAGTGATTGCCAGGACTATTTTCTTAGTCCGCAAGCAAAATGACTAAATAGGGAGAGTAGCAGCGTATTTAGTTTACAGCTTATTTTTGGCATGCGGAAAACTTTTTTTCCAACGCAAGAAGCCACATCTGCCTGCAAAATCAGTGATGTCTAACCGGACGGGATTAAAATGATCAGACCACAGTTGAGTTTGTAGAAAAACAGTAGGTAATTTGTGCTAGAGTTTTCTCAGGGGACAAAAAAACAACAACACTGACAGTTGCCGATCTAGATGGAAATAAAATCAAAGAGTAGTAACTGTAAAAGTTGGAATTACCCCAACTCTCCATGTAAAACTAATACTGTCTGAATTGGGCTTTAGGCTATTTTCAACTTTTCAAATACAGCTTGTAGAATCAGACATTTTTTTTTAATTGATTTTTTTTTTTTTACAGAGTTTGCAAGAATGAAGATGACAGGTGAAATATAGGCTAATAGCATTACATCTTATTCATAACTTGCGTTACTAACAATGCAAGGTCTCTAAGGTCTGGAAGTAAAGGCACAGGGGGATATTCCCCCTGAAGGGAGTAAAGATGTAGTTCCTCAAAACAGTCTGCAACAGAAACAGAAACAACCAACCCAACCCCCAAGCAACCCCACCCTAATTTCGAGCCTGGAAAAACCCTGTTATATAATCATTTGCGTGAAAAATGTGTGTCTGGCAACATGTCTACATAGACGTATTATATGGGAACACGTACATCATAAAGCCCAAATTCAGAACTCAGTGCTGTAGCAGAAAATGTGCGAGGCATGAACACACACACTATGTTGTGTGTACTGTGTAGGCTCATGTGTGTGTACGTGTGAGGGTATGTGTTTGAGCATTCTGTGTTTATGGTGCTTAAAAGGTAACATTAGGTAGAATTTGGCCTCCAGTGGTTATAAGGTGAACGACAAAAACATTGGAATGATTTGTTTACTCCTTGATCCCACCTCTCATCCATGCCTATGTACACGAAGCTCCACCTCCTAAAATATCCGGTGGCCCGCGGAGTTCATCCACGTTAGTTCGGTGGCTAGCTAACTAACTTTCCATCGTCTCAGTCTACTCGGCCAGTTATGACAAAGTTTAAACACCCAAAATACTGACACGCCAAATAACCTACTGATTTGTTGCTGCAGTCATTGATCCAAACAGTTTATCAGTTTATAACCTTAATGATCGCATTACCTGTTTAGGAGAAATGTAGCTAATTCAGCGTCCAGCTTCATCCCCTTCACGGTCAGCAGGTTTCTCCTTGTTAGAAAAGCAGCGCCCAGATTTACTTTTTTATTATTTCCTTTGGCGTTGTTACACTTTTTTGTAGCAGATCATGTGACGCTGGCTGTTTAGCACTGAATTCTGCTATGTTTGCATTTCTGAGCAGTAAAGATAGGGGCATGTCTATAACATGACTGACAGGAGGGATGTAAACACAACCAAGGAGTCCAGCACGAAACTGTTTTTTTTTAGCTGTTTCTTTTTCCTTCTCTAAAAGTACAATACACTTGTTTTGATCACGTTGTTGAAACAATTATGTTCCCCAGATATTTCCATGTTATTTGTAATAGTAAGAACAATAAAAATATTGACCAGTGCACCCTTCAGGCAATTCTGCACTATAAGCCCTTGATTTGTATGGTCAGATGAGCTGAGGGCTTATGGCAATTAACAGATACAGTGCGTGTTTGTGTGTGTGTGTACACTGCAAGATGTTCTCACCTGCTGGAGGTCGGCCAGAGAGTATAGGTGAATGTGCTGTAACAGGTATTCCCTTGGAAAAATCCTGCAGAAACAGCACACAAAATGAATCAAACGAACCATCACCACGGAGTAGCCTCAAAAATACATCACTAACACCAAAGCGCATTACACCGTACCATTATATTGCACTTATACTGTCACGTATCAAACTGCACTACGATTAAAAAGGTGCACGGACACATATACCCTCTTCCGTCCCAGGACAAACTCTATCCCATCATTCTGCTGCCGTATCCATGACAACATGAGTCCAAATTACTAGGGAATAGGGGTTAATTTAATTGAATCGGAAAAAGCCAGTGGAATAGCCATTTAAAAGCACTCTCCCTTATTACAGGTGAAGTGGGGCAGCTCTCTCTCTCCCTCTCCATGTCTGCCTCCATCTCTTTCTCCGTCTGACTGGCCATTATGGCCCTCTTCACCCCTCTCCTCCCTTGAGCGTACTCTGCTGAGCTCGCTCGCTCTCTCTACATCACTCGCCTACGCCTGCTCACATTACAACTCAAGAGCCCACAGAGGCATCCAGAAAAAGAGGGGATGTGGGAGAGAGAGAGAGGCAGAGATGGGACGTGAATAAAGGCAGTCGATAGAAATGATGAGTGAATGAGAGAGGGAGAAATGAACTGAGAATGACATGGATGGATATGAGTGAGTGACAGGGACAAGTAAAGTGAGTGTGGAGGTTCAACTGGCTAGAGAGAGAGAGAGAGGAGGGGGGGGGGAAGCTGATGGACCCGTGTGAACAAATGAAAACACTCAATGGCAGCCAACCACACCAGAGCAGCATTTCCTAAACTATTCATCAAGACCCATAGCAAGTCACATAGGAGGAATTCACATCTCTGATAATGTATTATAGTTAAACCTGGATACATCCTGTTTGTCATGTATAAGAGAGTATTAATCAGGAATACAGCTGCTAATGCATGAGCATAAAAACCTGGCACCCTGTCGGTAAAAACCACTCAAAAGGGGGCTTTCAGCTGGAAAAAGAAAAAACATTTTAATATGTAAAATTAGACACTAATTGATGGCTGCAAAAGGCTAGACTGTATTTTATGTGAAGCACATGATGGAGTTTTGTAAATGGGTTTTTAGTGCTTTAGTGTAGACTAGCATTTCTAATCTGGTTGAAATAGAGTATCCCTATGCTTGCATAGATTTCGTCTGCTATTTGGATTCTCAAAATGACGGTGCAACATAGCTTTATATTTGACCTTAATGTAGAACATATACCATGGGCTTGTAGATAAATAAGGCTGAGTAATTGCTAACCAATAATTATGCTGCTGTGATAATGAAAGATAATGATTTATTCTGTTGGTCCACCAAATGAAAAAGTTTAGCACAGCTGTAAGATGCTGCACTGGCCACTGATGGGAACTCAGGACTGAGGACTGTATTCTGTGCAGCAGACCCGCACCATGGAGACGCATATTCCTGTTATGGAGCTGCCTACTTGAACAGAACCTACCGGTCTTTCCTGCTTCAGCACAAGAGGCCGGGTAATTGGATCGATTAAGCATGCGGCCTCTTGGAGACGGCGAGGCCGGTCGGTGCATCTCTAGCCTTCTCTCTGTTAATAGCTCCTCGCTTTCACTCTGCGGCTGAGCTCTGTCATTAGCAGGCTGCTGTACAGATGTTGGGGAAATGGAGAGGGTTCGTGGAGGAAAGTGCGTGAGTGTGGAGGGGGTCGGCTGGCAGTGTGCGAAAGGGCTCCTAATGATAAAGGATGAGAAAGGGGACCGGCTGGCAAAATGTGAGCAGCAAGGGAGTAATTTAGTGTAAATGGTGGGGAGAGGAAGTTGGAACAGCTGAGGATGTATATACTAAAACAAGAGCGAGCGCATACATGTGGTTATACGTATGAGAGTGTCCTGATACAGGGAGATTTGGTGATTTTCGAACATGTACACATGCAATTTTCTATATACTGGGGAGGTTCATACGGAAATATAAATCTCCAGACTCATAAAATATCCCTGGTTTTTTTAGTTAAAAAAAAAAAAAGAACTAAAACTAAAGCCCCAGGGAACACAAATCTGTTACTGCTTACTAATTAGGTTAATATTGGTCTTGTGGGAACACTATACAGTACAAGGTATAATTAATAATTGGTGATTTTCCAATGTCTACATGTACTTTACACAGAAAGTAGAGAAATTCTGGTGAAGTGGATGGTCCTTAGCGATCACAAAGCTGATGTTTCTTGTCCCACCAACATAGCTTTTATAAAAACTCTGCATATCTGCTTGAATGGTCTCTAAGTCTGAGCAATGGTAGGTTTGTACATGTAGGGTTGGACAAATATTAGGGCCACACCCAGACAGTTCTCAGATCAGTCTGATCAGAGAATTCAGCTTGTGTTTGAGCACTATTTTATCAGATTTCTATCATTTTTTTATTCAATCATTGCTGGAGGTGGCAATAGAACACTAATGTTTTATGGTTGATGGTATACCAGATTTCAGTCAAATAGACACAAAATTCTTACAGTGGGAAGCCATCACTGCTGTCTGAGTATAAATCCTAAAGAGAGGGCTTATAACTACTAACATTTATATCTTTGAATTTTTGGAGGGTACACAATTGTAAGTACTGATCATCATGACTAATACTTCTGACAAAAACTATGCTCCACACTCAGGGTCTGCTAGCGGCAGTAAACTTGTGGCTAATGGGAGTGGAGTAGGGCAGCACTCCATTTGGCCTCATTCATAGCACTGGTCCGATCCTCATTAGGCCCAGTTGTTATTACGGAACTAATCTCAGCCTAAACTGAGGCATGGAGGCAGGGGTGGGTGTTTGTTTAGATGGGGATGAATTTCCCCTTTTATGTTTCTGGGAGGCTTAATGGTCATGAGAGAGAGACAGAGAGAGAGAGAGAGAGAGAGAGAGCGCACAGTGTGACCAATATTACTCAGATAAATGGAGAAGCCAAAAGGTTTGTTACTGTGTGTTGCATTAAGGCATATCAAGGGGGAAAAAACCTGACCTAAGAGTTTGGAGGTTTTATATGAAGTTCATGGAATTAACCCAGAGGCACAGACAGACACCCACTTTGGGGGAGTTTTGAGTGTGAATGTGAGTTTGGAATATTTGTGCTATACTTTGCTGAGACAGGACTGCAAGATATCTTCTAAAATCATTTTCAGCAAAGTTCCATTTAACTGATGATTTAATTGAAAAACGATGACTAAAACTTCCACCTGAATTGCCAAGCCGTGAGAATGGTGTCAATTAGGGGCAAACGGCTTAAGATACTTAAAAATCGGAGATATGGAGCATGATATTAGCATTCTTTTAGCTAGGCTCAAAAAAGGAGATATATTACATTGACAGAATGCCATGGGCTGTCTCTTTATCTGGCCTGAGACATGATGAAATCCTAACTTAATCCCCAGACAAGTGCTGTTCGGCTAATTAGGCCGGACCAGTTTATTTAAAAGAAGTAGGAGGTGTGAAAAAAATTGATTGTTACCCCCATGCTTGTGATCTTATAGCTCTCCTCGTGGTACCAGTCTGTCTCACATCATGGCACCAATGAGTCTCTCACTCTCTGTTTGGATGCTAATATACAGTATATTCTCATGGCTCCAGTTAATCTCTCTCCCATTTTTTCTTTCTCTTTCCCTCTCACAGAGTAAATATATTCTCTGGGCTACAGTGTTTGTTGGTGTTTGGTATAAAGGCGATATGGGGCTTGTCGCCAATCAGAATGGCTCCAATGCAGGATCCGAGATCGGTAGGCAGCAAGCACAAAGCCAGAAGGGTTCTGGGTAATGCATTTGCTACATGCTCATTGTTTGCTCATCATATCGACTCTTTACTGGCAAAGCGTTTGGTTAAAGCTCACCAAGATCACATTCCTACATATGCATATGCACGAGTTAATAAAAAAACAGGTAGAGTTTATGTGCAAATACACTAATTGCATTAGCATTATAGTGAATATGCGAGTTAAAACGGGGCTCCTACGTGTGTGCTGGATGCCTGTGTGTGGGTGCCCATGTGCTCATGGAGGTGCATTATATCAGGCTCTGCGGTGTGAGCTATGACGGCTCTCTCCGCTCTCCCTACTCCTCAGTGTAAACACTCTCCCCATCCTCTTCAGAGCCACTGATGTGTGTCTGGGCTAGGCGATGAATGGCCGGGGTAATATTTTAGTGCCACCGCCTTCATCAATCCTGCACTGTTTAGAAACGCAGAGCATTAGCCGCTGCCGGCGCGTAGCCTGGCCGTAAACACTGGACCCCAGCGCTGCCTCTAGCTGGGGGTCACCACCAGTGTCGCCCATAAACACCCCGGCCAAATAAAATCACCCCCTGCCGGTACAGCTGGGATAGCTCCAGAGCTGGAAACCGATGCAGAGGTGGACCTCCGACAGATACTTAGCCTGACCAACCAAGCTCCCCCTTTGTTGAGCGCCACGTCTGTACTTCAAACAGGCACCCACAGCCTAGGTCACCATGGAGTTCAAAGGACTGAATGGGAAAGCGGACTGGCTCGTTCAATAATTCAATGATTCAAGTCAACATATTTGCTCAACTAGAAGAGAGCTGAGCCGTGACTCCCAACAAACGTACTCTAAAATGGTAAAACTTCCTTTTTTATGGCCAGACACAAGTCTTTGAAAAGTAGTAAACACATTCTCCCCATTGTAGTTTACCCCCAAAAAAGTTATTTGCTGTCGAGTCCACACTTGTGCTCCTTTTCCTCAACCTTGCTTGAAACGCTCCATGCTCCATATATTGAACTGATTGTAATCCTTCTTCTTTAAGTAAAAGCTGGAGCATTCAGTGTTCAAAGCAGCAGCGTTCCATTGTGCTATATTTGATCATGGAGTTGTGCAGGCTTTTGCCTTTCGTAGCATGAATGTGTGAGGGGATAAATGCAACCACATGGTCTCCATACATGAAAATGACCCTGAGGAGGGCACAGAGTATTTGTCATAGAGACAAGCCTTTTAGTGAGGAGCCCTTCACATAAACACAGTCCCTTTACATTTCCACTCAACCTGGGCCTGAGGAATCCACTTAGGATCAAGCTCAAATATTCCAACTCTCTTTCCCCTCACATGTACCTTCTGTGTTACCCATGTGTATGCATCCTAGTTTGAATGGTGTTAAATATTGTTTTGTGTCTGCAGCAACAAGCTCTGTTGTAATTGGCATACCACTGGCATCCAACAGAGGTGAATTCTAGGTCCTTTTATCTTTAATTAATGACTGAATTCTACCCCATTCCCCTGCCCAGCCCCCCACCCCCCTTGAAATACCCACTTTCTGTTCTGCACTCACCGGCGGCGCAGGTCCTCTGCTACTGTGGCACGGCAGCTAAATAAGTAAGCCCTGAGAGACTTGAGTTGCTGCCGCAGCTTGAGCACCGCAGCTAGGGGTTCCGAGTGTTCATAGAGGCCTGGGTTCAACTGCTGCACGTCCAACAAGGGCTCCTCATATATAAACTCCAGAAACTCCTTAGCTTGCTTGGACACCTGATCCAAAAGAAGAAAAATTTGATCTTACGTTTATAAACCGACTGCAAAATTATATAATAAGGTACAGAGTACTGTGAAGGTACTGGTTTGAGTTTACACATACTTTATGTTTAAGGAATTGATTTAATTTTTCTATTCCACCCAGTTTAGTTGTCTCCAAACCAAATCCTTCCGAGTCAATGACCATACTACACAACTCCGACAACAGGTCTGGGAGGGCAAAGTATGCACATGCTTCCTCCAAGGTATGCAAACCTTGTTTGTGGATCACTTTGAGCAATCCTCCCTGCAGCACTTGGTGAAGAGTGCTGAAGACCCAACCACAAAAACTATAGGGATACTAACAATATTATTCTGCAAAGGAGACTTGGTCATAGACAGCAATTACGCAGCCGAGATTCTCTTGCCATATCATGCGTTATTGCATTATATTTTGAAGTGTGTAATTTCAGAACTGCACACCTTATGTCTGCTTGTATCCCAGTTATGCAGCAGTCGAGCAGGAATAAGGAAGAGGTTGTCCTGGTGGCAGCTCTGGCAATAGTACCATCCACTGTAGCAGCAAACCTTGGCCTTGCCTCGTGACAAACCCACTGGCCTTTGACATCCTGTGGGGGAAAGAAAATGAGACGTAGAGTGATCCACAACACAAAGACACAGAGATACAAATAAAGTTCAGAACATAAGAGATAAACTCTCTCATTAGCTATTGCGACATTGCACAGAGGTCAAAGTCATTGAGAGAGATACAGCCCACTAATGAGCATGACCCCGGTTAATATTAGACAGATGAGGTGTTTTTGTGTTAATGTGTCCAGGTTTATGATGTGAACCTTGGTCAGACAAAAATTATCAATGGTGCTAGAAGTATTACCTTTCTGACAAGCCAAAGATAAAACAAGCTTTCAAAGTCTTTCAAAATGACTTCATCACTGATTAAAAAACCCCACAAAAAAACCCCCACATAACCACAAATTGCCTGTACAGCCACAACAAAAGGTAACCGAATGCCAGACAGTGTGACAAATACATCCACCATGGAGACCGTTTTCCATTCAATACAACTGATATCCCCTACGCGTGTAATGCTTTGTCTTCCACACTTCTTTCTTGTCCATGTTTTCTTCAAACATTTGGGGCCTACAAGCAAGAGACCCATCCAAAAGAAACCAAAACAGGTGATTGTGAGCTTGGCAGGTGTCCCTTATCCAAGCCATCTGGGAGATCCAACTTTGGGACAGCGTGGCAGAAGAAAAGAAGAGAGAAAGAAAAGAATGGCGAGCCAGACACGCAGACGGACATGGACTAGCACTATTCTCAGTGAAGCATGGCGTCGGCAACCTACTTCACAGGCAGAGGAAGAGAGAGAGAGATGGGAGATGAGATAGGGAGGGACAAAAGCAAGGTGGAAAACATAGTCTCCAAAGAGGGGAGGCCTACTGAATCTTGAACAAAGATCTGACCAAGGAGGAGCCAGGGAATAAAAAGAAAACAAGTCACAGATTAGTGTGCTGTAGGTATAATTCTGGGGAATTGTTAGGGGGTATGGCGCAGCAAAAACACACACTTTAGTCTGTCACAAACTCTGCGCTGGCAAAACACAGGCCACTTACTTTGCTTAATTTACTTTAACCTTAAATAAATTATTGAAATTAGGCTACACTCCACAGCTAACAATCTGTCTATAATTTAATGTTCAAATCCTGGCTTTGCTAAATTACGCTTCCTCAATGTAAAGGTACTGAAGTATTAACTCAGAACGCATGACCGTTGAGCAATTCTTCATGTTGCCATATTTCGGTGTAAGATCAGCCCATACAGTCTGTTGAAAAAACAAATCCCTATATAACTTACAAACCATCTCCAGTAAGTCAAGTCTTATTTTAAATATACACATTCCATTAAAAATAACACAGAGCACGAACAGCTCACTTGAAAAATGTACTTCCCTTTTCAGTTGCCCGCTCCTACCCGTCCCTAAACCAATACGTAATGGGTTGTTCTAGCTGAGGTTGAAAAGAGGCATCATGTACCGGACTTCACTGCCAATGTAAACCTGAGGTTTTCAGGGGCAGGGACCCCAGACTATAAAAAGGCAGAGTTGGTGTCCCCCTCCTTTGCTCCACCAATGATGGGTGCCTGATCGTAGCGCTGAGCCACAGACCACGCAGCGGGGTGTCGTGTGTCATGGCTGCCCTGTAATCAGTGTACATGTGCAGCATGAACCCACAAATACCACCCCACTCTGAAAATAGTACATCGCTGTACCACTCACTTCGCATTCACTTGTTGGGAAAACTATTATTAAGAAAGCTTTTGCGTAAGGCATATGCTTTAAGAATGTTCCGTTTTGCTTTTACGCAACAGGCACAAACAAATCCAAAATGTGCAGTGTGTATCAGAGGAGAGGAGAGTAGAATAGTAATGACAGGACTCTTCCCAACTCAAATGTACAGCTTTAAAACCAAAGCATGGGACTTCAAGAAAGGTTACGACCTCATTGATTAAACATGCCCAATCTTTTCTGTCAGTGAGTGTAGTATATTAAACCAATGTTGTCACCCATATAACTAAATACTGATAGAAGGGCAGATACAGTGGTTCTGATGGTGTCCTCCAGTCAAATGTTTCAGCCTGTGACTTCCACAACATCCTTCATGAAAAGAGTCCACAAGGAGATTTGGTGCCCAGAATCTGTCACTTCTGGGAAGAAACTGGTCACAGATATACCACAGCCTTTGTGTCTAGTGTACAGCGCAACATATACCAACACAGTCCTTTATGAGCTTGCATATAAAATCATAATCAACAAAAGACACAGTGTTTCATCAACAAAGTGTTTTAAATGTCAAAGCCAGATGTACAGCACAGCAGATCTTTCTAAGGGCTGGTAATGAGTCAAAACATCAAACCAACCTGATGTCAGTATGAAAAAAGGGCCACCTTCACAAAAAAAAGCCTCTTGGAGGTTCCTCAAGCAAACAGACAGAGAAAAAGACACATGCAAAATGGCCAGAACAAATCTAGGAGTGTGGGAAAGCTAAGGCCTTGGTCTTTGATGTGCTTACTTCAGCACGACACAGCGCAACACTAAAATGGTGCCTATTTAGGCGGGGGAGGAAAAAAATCATCAAGGGCACTTCTAGGTGCCTCCTTTGCAATGGTTTCTGGTGGAATAAATGTGCCTGTTCTACAGGAGGTGCACGGCCCTTGGTGGAGAGAGAGGGTCGCTCTGTTCCCTCTTTTCGACTGAGGTTCCCGCTCATGACACTTTCAACCAAGCTCTATGGGTGCACGGCAAAGAAGCCGTCAGGTGGGGGGGGGGGGTTCTTCGCAGCAACACAAGAGTAAAGACAACCGAGCGGCTGCTTTGATGTCCCTTATTCAAGCTGACACTCACTCCAAAAAAAGATGTGCACGATGGGGTGAGCATGAGGTTGTGCATGTGTGGTGTGTTTGTGGTACTGTGAGTGTGTGTGTGGCTGAGCGAGATGCGCTGGCCATCTTTTTGATGTAAACAGTAGTAGCTAAGCCCCCACCTGACCCTGTGCCTCCCTCTAGCTCCCATGCTCGCTTCTATTGTCCCATCAACAGCTGTAACCTTCCCATTTGATCTGCTGTCCTTGTACTCCTCTACAGGGTCCTTTCTTCAGTGTTATGTGAAAAGCCCAAACAGAAAGACAGGGTTCAAGCAAACTATGTAATAAGGCTTGAGGAAGGGATACGTGTGTCTGTGTGAGGATGAGAGGGTGCTTCAAAGTCCTGTTACTATGCTTGCATAATTATTTGAATATAGATTGTTCATTAGATACTCGTCAGTGTTTTAATGCGATATGAATGAAAAGGGAAACACAATCACACGCTGGATGCACAAATTGAACCTCTATATTGGCTATACTGCTCTGAAGCAGGGGTACACAAATCCACTGCTTATGGGCCAGAGGCCAGCACAGTTTGGTGATTTTCCTGCCCTAACATGTACATAAGCTGGTAATTTCCACCAATTTGTACCATGGATATCTATTGTTTTAACTGTAGGTAAAGAATCAGGACATCACCGAATGGTAAGCTTATTTGGGGAAAAAATCTCATCAGCATAATAAGTATCTTTAAAAAAAACTTTTTGGAGTGTCAAGCCTAATGTGTTAGAACCCTGACCACAGTGTTACCCTAATGCGTTTTAAGTGTACTTGAAAGGCGCTGTCTTTTTTGAAGTTCCTAATGCTCTGAATCCACACTGGTGCCTTGATTACACTACACTAAAGAGACTACTAGAACTGATGGACGGATAGACAGATTAATAAGTACATTTTAAGGGTGTTGAAAAAAATACTTGCATGTAGTGATAACGCAGACACCCTGCTTAAATACCCTGCTGAGTGTGGTCCACTTCTTGTAAAGAGGAAGAACCAAAAGCATGGCAGGTCTTGGAATAAAAAGCACAAATCTGGGTCAGCCTTTCCTATCTACAGGACTAGGCAGAGGGGGATTAGTACTTCCCCCCAATCTGTTTTTGTTCCTTTTTTGTCATTGTTTTTCCCCCCAGCCTACCAAACCCTTAAGTCCCACTGAAGTGAACAATGCCATTCTTCTTTCAAACCTCGCCCCCCATCTGTGGCAACAGAGACGGTGAGTGCAACCTTTTGTGGGTGCTAACAAATTGGGGGCAGGCATGGTTAGCCGGCGAAAGAGAGGCAAAGGGGGGGGAGGGATTGGTGCTCAATCAAAGCCCAAGACAGCACATAGAATGCAACAGTAATAAGACAAAACTGAAGACCCCTTCCTATTAGGGAAACACCATCACTACCTTTCAATCCCCCCAACCCCTCACTGGAGCCATTGTCCTCCATGTCCACCCTGAAATAGCAGCTTCCCCTTGCGTTCCGACTGTAGTCTCTGTCCTCTCAACTCTCCAAAGGCAACTCCCCAGATAATCCTTCTGACAGCTCCTCGGAGGCCGGGGATATTTGTTTAGGGAAAAACGATTAAAAGTGTAAAACAACTGCCGGTCCCCTGACTCCACTTCCAAAGCCAAAGTGACTGACAAGAAAACGCAGTCAAAAGGAACTTGGCGCCCATCTGAAGAAGAGAAAGAATGCAGGCGAGACAGAGACCGAGAGAAAGAAAGAAAAGCAGGAGAAGGAGAGGGGGTGAAGAGGAGAAAGACAAATGAAAGTTACATACGATGGTGGAAAATGGGCTGTGAAAGGCAAAAATAAAAATTTTGGTGAGAAGGTGAAGTGAGGAGACTTTTTGTAATATACAGTGGGGCCCAAAAGTCTGAGAGCACATTGAAAATCCAGCAGCATGTTTCACTGTTGTTTTGATGCACTGTGGTACCAATCTCTCTTCTGTTCATCTCCTTACATAAACCCTTCTGTTACTGCCATAAATCTCAAACTTGGATTCATCAGTAA
>JAOUQW010000046.1:8024466-8038976 GCA_028565825.1 Olivaichthys viedmensis | reverse complement strand
CAGTGCCGAATAAGAACTCGATTCATGTCTTTCAGTGCCGAATAAGAACTCGATTCATGTCTTTCAGTGCCGAATAAGAACTCGACTCATGTCTTTCAGTGCCGAATAAACAACTCGACTCATCTCTCTCCGTCATTACGAGCGAACCGGCAGCAACTCTTCCGGGATATACACGCGCTCTTTTTAACACTGCGATACAATACATCCGCTCATCGGCTAATCACACAATCGATTAATATCATATAATCGATGCCTACCTTTAGTTTCAATTACAATCGCGCAGCACTGCGGAGGAAACTGCGGGCGGGCAGCAAAGCGGGCGCTGACGCTTATTATACTTCCACCTCGCCCGGTGGGCGTGGCCTGCACTGCGCTGCGCCTGCGATTGGCCGACACGTTCCACCAGCTCATCCCCCAACGAATCAGAGGTAACTCTGGACTAAACGAGCGCGCTTGGTCCCGCCCACAGTACCCGCCTTCCCTATGAGAAGGTTACGGCGTTGTATAACCAGGCCCTTGAACACTTTCCCAATCTTTAGGCTACTCTCGGAAAACAAACAAAAAAAAGACTTTACGCACCAATAATTCCGCAATCGATTCGGCGACTTAATCAAAGTTTTCTATTGAGAAAAGAAAGAAAAGGTCGTTTTGTTGTTTTTATTTTAGATAATGACCCTCCTGTTACAGCTATGCGCTTAAGTAGACTTGACATGCACACAGGTATATTCAGCCAAACTCGCATACTAAATTATATATATATATATATATATAAGGCGTGTGGTATCCTACAAAGCCGTGTTATTTGGACCCAGGCCACTATTTAATAAGGTGGGACGCGATTTAGGACGCAGCCGCGTTGAGACGCAGCAGGAGCAAGAGGTGCAGTTCCTCCGTTTGGCCGCAAGGTGTCGCTGTTTCACCGGCTTTTCAACACCGCACCAAACCAGAACAAAGAGTGCGGTGAAGGTGCGCGTCTATTTTTGCATTGGCGCGGTTTCGCAACGCCACTGTGGTTGTTTTTGTTTTTAAACCTTTATGTCGCAACACCCAACACTACTCTTTTTTATTTATTTATTTATTTATTTATTTATTTATTTTTAAAAGCAAATCCTGAGCGAGGCTTTAAAGCGTGTAATTGCAGTCGCGGTAAGTCCCAGGTGCCACCTGCAGCCCCATGCCATCTACATCATATATGACTGCACTTACCGCAGTTTCCCCCCCCGAGTCTGCCTGCAGTCAGCGCTGCATGAACACAGGTCTATTGTAACATGGGAATGTGAGAAACGAGCGTGCATATCGGCTGATGTGAACAGGAACAGGAAAAGGACGGCCTGGTGTCACAGCGTCCCCGCGCAGCGCGCCGTTAAACCGCCCGCCCGAACGGCTTGCTTTTCGAGCCGTGTTTAGGTTTACACGCGCACGCGCACGCGAAGTCCGAAATGGGAAGGGTCCGAGCGCTAGACCCCCGCAACACAAAGCCCGTTGTTGGGATGGATCTCGGAAAGGGGGGTCGCCACCTCCCGGTGCTGCCGCCGCGTCCCCGAGCCTCAGCGTCACGTGACTCGACATCTGCTGGCGGTGGCGACTGGAGAGAAACCAAGCAACGCGTGAGGAGGAGGAGGAGGAGGAGAGGAGAAGAGGAGGAGAGGAACACTTTCCTGCGACTGTCTGGAGTGGCAGCTCTCCGGTGCGCGCGCTGCCTCTTGAACCCCAACCTGCGTGCGTTAGGAGCCGGGGAACTCGGTTCTCCTCTTCTTCTGAGCGACGTTTTAGGGGTTCTTTTTGTTTTGGGGTGGGGAAAGAGTTGAGGCTCTAAGGAGCGAGCATGTTGCCTTTGCGTTGAGGGGGTGGCATGCGCGCTGCCCCGCCGCCGCCGCCACACTGGAGGCTCGCGGGTCGCGGATCGGGGCGCTCCTGCAGGGGCTGGGATGCGCGCCCGGCACCGCGCGGTTCCTGTCCGGCTTCGGCAGTGAGCAGCAGCGGCAGCAGGAGTCGAGGAGCCGCTCCACGCGGAGCAGGATGCCAGTGATGAGGGGACTGCTGGCGCCGCAGAACACCTTCCTCGACACGATCGCCACGCGCTTCGACGGCACCCGTGAGTAGCGCGCGCGCGCCTGCCGCACCGCCTCCGCCTCCACAGCGGCCGTGGCGAAGCGTCTCTACGATCTCAAACGCGATGCTGGGCTGGAACATGCTTATCTCTGCAGTTGCTTTGTGTTACTTTTGCTGATCTTTGTACAGCTTTGGAAAAACGCCAAATTATTTTGGTGATGATGATGGTGATGATGATGATGAATCTTATTCTTTATAATAATAATAATAATAATAATAATAATAATAATAATAATGCATCTAGAATTACTACCAACAAAGTCAATTCTGCAGATGTAGGCCTGTTGCTCGGTTCGTCAGAAACAAGAAACTTTAAACTTTCTAGCTATCCTGTAGGCTTTGTTTTGCTGTTAGACTTCCACACGGGTCTGCTTCTCAAAGTACAAGTTGTAGCCCATGCAGCCTATATTACTGCGTCCATCGCCGAATAAAAGCCCTAAAACGCTGAATCGTTGGGGGGAAGTATCCCTAGGTGTCGGTGCCAAAAGAAGAAGGGGCACATCACTAAAGTTAGTGCGTGTGCTTGTGGACTAAAAGGCAGTGTGAGGAAGCAGCTGTGCGTGTCAGCCGGTGCCACTACACTGCAGCTTTATCAGCTTGATTGCCAAAAGCAGCAGCTCTCTTGGATGCCGCTTAAAAAAACACCTTTCTCCAGTTAGGCGCCCTGCAGGAAAGAAAGGGATATATTTCCATGTTGAGTAATGTTTTAGTGAGCAGATGAGCTGAGTAACCGTCCGGGTGCGTGCGTGGAGAAGGGTGTTGAGAGGGCACTTCTGCGTCCCAAACCGCGTACTACCGTACTCAATGATGTGTCTATATAGTGCGCAACCAATGCTAAACCACGGTACTCTATGGTGGCGTTTAGACATATTTTGACATGGGTGCTTACGTGCAGTTTGGATGCAATTGTCTCGCCTTATAAACTTAAACTTAGCCTAAAATCTATAGCCTAAAGCTTGTAGTGGGTAGACTTCTCTCATTCTTGGCAGTAGACAGGCACTGAAATATATTTTGGGGTTTAGTGGCAATACTAGGCTGATTGAAATACACAGTTATAGTCCATTTACATTTTCTTTTGTTTTGTGGCAAATGAGGAAAAGCAAACATTTTTGAGCCTACCATTCCTATTCCTACACCAACATCTTGCCTAGTTTCCCGCCATTTTTACAACACAACACACCAAATCCACTCAGACGGCTCCTATAGTCCATGTTCTCACAATACACCAATTTCCAACACATTAATGCACTATAGATGCACCATCAATGCACCCATGCTTACCCATGATGCATTGCACAGGCTAGCTAGACTGACTATTTCACATAACTTTCAGCCTTCTGTTTTTAATATTCAAAGTGTAGCACTGACATTAAACTGGATATGCTAGCTTATGGTCTGATGGGTAGAATGCCGCACATGCTATCGTCAGACCATAGAGCTGTATCAGATTGGTATCACATGTGATGTTAATGTCATTACTAAAAGAACAAATTGCAGCACTAAATCCACTTGGGTTAGGGTTAACCCTAACCCTAACCCTGGTGTGTTTCTCTGTATTTTTGTATTTCAAACCAAGTTATATTGGGCGAGAGTGAGTGATTTGAGCCCTCAGTGTGTATATTTATCACTGATCTGTCTTTTTATTCTCTGGTCTGGGTTTTAGCTAGCAAGCTAACACTATCAGGCTCGTGCCAAACTTTTTTTGACAGGCCAGAGAACAATGTACACAGATTAGATAACAAAATGCTCAGAGAACACAGATCGGGTAATAAAAATACCAATACCAAACGTGATAGTTTAGCGACCAGATGTTTAGCGTAATAGTTTAGCAATGAGATGTAATAGCGAACAGACGTGACACTGTATTTTAACTAGCTAGCTAGAGTTAGTAGGCTAGCTCGTATCTATTAGCCACGGAGATGTGCGGAGCCTCTGGGAAAGCCCTATAATTCACCCGCGGTGAATTTAGCGCGAGCAGCGCGCTGTGCTACAGAGGAGCAACCCTTTCCCCTTCAACCAGTGCTTATATTTTAGCTAGCTAGCTAACCTTAGGTGACTAGTTCATTCTGTAGGTTATGTGCTGTTTATGATCCTGCAGAATGAGCACAGTTACATCGCGGCTTCGGCGATAAACGGGGAGACTGCTGTAGGTTCAGGCAGAGCCGGCCAGCGCTAGCTAAAAGACAAGCTGTTGTTGAGAGGTTTTGCTCTTTCATCTGGTATTCAGTAACTGTGACAGTCACATTGATGTGCACAATAAAGTTATATTTATTTTTTATAACACTTCTGTAATACTGAGCAAACGACGATAACGGCAGCAGATAATTACATCATCACAGTCACGTCTTGGGCCACGTCCCAAACTGCATACTACCGACCGTACTTAATAGTACGTCAGTACACCATTGGTGTTATTACTATTTGGACATACTACTTGGTGTGCATTATGTAGTTTTTCGGAGACACAGCCTTGAATTCTCTCTGAACGTGTTTTGACATGGCACTGGGCTGGACGTACTGACAGCTCCTCTAAGGAGAGCTCCATTCAGCCCTTCAGCTCAACTCTGTTACTGTAATGCATCGTAAGCATACAGGCGTAGTTGGTGCATTTAGTGTCATCACAGTTCAGCACCATCTTGAGCCTGCTCGTCGAGTGAGTGTTCCCTACACCGTTTACGTACTTCATTCTGATGATAAGTGCCCAATGATGCAGGAGTGGACTCATCAAGTTGCAGATCCGATCTCCTCCTGACTTTGTCTGCTCTTTCTCGTCTCTCCACAAAGACAGATAGAGGGCACTCTTCATCTCTGCTTGCGCTGATTCATGTGTGATTATGTAAGAGACCCTTGGTGTGCTTTTGGTTGCTAATCTTATCAGCACCAAACACATGAATTAAACGCGATGCCACGCTGAGTTGTTACAACAGAAAGGGCACCATGACATTGAGATAAGAACTTTGACGAGTAAGCTGCATGAAAAAATATTTTCTATACTGCAAATCGCTATCTTAGGCGATTCTTCTGTGCACAGGGACGGTTGCCAGTTTAGCTCTGGTAGGCCTGCAGGTATTTGTCACTGATGGGTCTCAGCGTTCTGCCAGACTCACCCACACATTCACACATTGCTTAAAGCTCTATGAACAAGTTTTCCTACCAAACAGCGATCTATATTTGTGAAGAGTGGATCATAAAATATCAGGACCTGTGTACGCCATGTTGCCACCAACCTATACACATCCTATAAATAGGATAGATTGAGCGATTAAAGAAGTTGAAGGCTTTGAATAGTTGGCTCACTGCCACAGGAAAAAGAGTCGAGGGTTTTACAAGAGCAGCTAACTTGTTAATTTAGGGTGCAGATAAACACTAAGACTTGTCATCATGAGAGAATATGTCCAATTGACCATCTAAGCCAACAGAAGTAGCTGCCAACTGTCAGGCATTGTGTCTCTGAAATCCTTTCTCCATTCAAAAACCAGTCATGAATGAATTGATTGTAGCTACAGCTAAGTAATGCATGGATTGGCCCACCAAGTGTAAGTGGTGGAAGCCAGTCTCTTTATCTACTGTATGCCCCGGCATATGAGACCAATCATCCCCCAACTGGTGGGTGCATGTGTTCTGAGATATTGTATTTTGCTCCATATATTTAACCCCCAGCCCTGCTATGATTCCACTCACCCGACAAGGCAGCATGATTACCATGGAGAGCTGACAAAACCAAAGCAAAAACGTTCAGTCCCCCCCCCCAAGAGACTGAAGCTCATGCAGAGTGATCAGTATAATTCGGAGTGCATAAACGGAGGCCGCACCCTTTCGAAGTGCGCACACTCTGCTAATTACATACCTCCAGCAGCAGTCATTGTAATTAACTCCCGCCAGTGTCAAGAATGCATCATGGCCTCTTGGCTGTCACTGCAGAGCGGGAACAGCACGTTGCTAGAGCTCAAAAGCAAGGCCTGTGGAGAAATCAGCGGCAAAACAAATAGGAAGTTCTTCAGACAGGCCTAAAAGACACACTGTGTAACTCAGAATAATGATGAGAATGAATTCGGTCTAGTTCACTAAGTTGACTGTGGCGTCAGATTCACTTTTTGGAAGGATAGCCAAGTACTGGTGTGTCATTTTTTGAGAAACTAATGTAGCCTTGCTGGTACTGTTAGACATTAGCATACAACAAATCAGTTGAAATGTTAGGTAGAAATCAGCTCTGTGACTGTGGCCAGGCAGTTCTGAGTCACTCAAAGTCACCCACGTTAAGCAATTCCACTTGCCTGTCACGTGTCTGTCTCTAAACCACTTCTCAAACGCTTGGCATGGGCTAAGACATAGCAGCATTTCACAGTGGATCACTGGAAAAAAGTTCTATTTACTGATGAATCCAAGTTTGAGATTTATGGCAGTAACAGAAGGGTTTATGTAAGGAGACGAACAGAAGAGAGATTGATACCACAACAACAACGTGTATCAAAACAACAGTGAAACATGCTGCTGGATTTTCAATGTGGTCTCACACTTTTGGAACCCACTGTGTGTGTCCATAAATGTCTTTACTAGCAGTTTCCCTCTTACCGATTGAATGTAGGCTGTTGACAAGCTTTAGCTATTCAGAGCCTGTGTCTGTAGTTCGGGAGCTGTTGGCGAGCTGAAGTGTTTTGGACATGCTCTTGGACAGAAGGGCCGCTTTTACACGGCGCTCAGTTCAGCATCGCACCCAAGTTTGATCATAGCGTGTTAAACGTGCCATGTTCTTACTTAGTTGTGTCACATGGCAGACCCCACCCACCCCAAACACACATACACAAACACAAACACACCAGATCCACAGCTAGTGCCTAAGCCTCTCCATTATCTTGTGACTGACCAACTGTCCTAAACAAACTTCATCCACTGTCATTCTACTGTCAGAGATGTACAGCTCTGCACAAACACATGCATCCACACATCCACACACAACACATGGCTAAGCAACATTGCGTTGAATTCAATTATACTCAATTACAACAAAAAAAACGTCTCACAATTAATTCACTGATCAAGGCCAAAACACAACCAAACAAAAATGAGTGCGGGTGAGACGGTTAATCTGGTTTACCACACGCACACTTTAATCTCCCTGATTAGCTCCTTTATTGATGTAAACAGGTGAAGCAGGTGAGAAGTCCCTGATTAGAACAATTCCTTAAACTTGTTATGAATATTGATTAAATTCAGCATGTATGTTCAGTTTGTCTGCCTGTTCCAAATAATCAGGTTATACTCAGTGTACCAGATGGTCCTTTGCTGCGTTTTTGTGTGTGTATGCGTGTATATATTTGTGTGTGTGTGTGTGTGTGTGTGTGTGTTTTGGTCCTCTAATTGAATCACGTCACATTTCCTATAGACCCTCTATTGAATTTGTTCCAGTCAAGTGGCAGCCATTTTGCCCAGTCGCTTCTCACCTGTGTGAACGAATCAGATGCTATTTATCCTTTTTCCACAGTCCCTTGTTTTTCTGTCCTTGCAATCCCCCCCCCCCCCCCTCTCTATCCCTCTTTGCTGGAAAGGCTATGTTGTATCATTTGTTGCTAAGAGCAGGCGATTTGTCATAATCTCTCAGTAGTGCCTCTCGTAGAGGTCCTCTTACATCTCAGAGGGATTTTAAAACTAAGCGCTGACATGGAGTAAACAGGCGAATGTAGCATTTTAGACTTGAATTCAATTGCCATTTTCAGAAATATTCTTCTCATGGGACCTGCCAAGTTACAAGGCTTATAATAAAAATGAAAAGATGATAGACAATCTGATCCACGATGTAATAATATAAAAAGATGGAACAAAGGGACAGAACAAAATTCTTTATGATTTACACTTTATTAAACTTTTTTTTCCATTTTCCAACACATTTACAACAGGACAGTAACTCACACACACACACAAAATGCAATTAAAATCAAATAAAAATGACCCACTGAGACAATGATAAAGTTACAGTTGCACCCCCCATGATGTCTTGGTGGGAAAAAAGTCAATTGTACCTCTATTTTATGATTTATCTAGAGTGAAATAGAGAGAATTTAAAAGCTGCTCAGATACAAAGAGGTTGGAGGCAGTTATAAAGGCTAAAGGTAGGCATTCAAGTTATTAGATAATATTTATATCACATTTAGAAAGGTAAATGCAAACTTTTGAACTGATATTTAGTTTTTATAATAATATTAATACACTATTTGACTATTTTAGTTACTTGCCATAATGAGGCGACTTCTGTCAACCCTTACACCAAGTTGCAGCGATATTAATGCATTTACATTTTTTGATTGATATATCTCGATAGATATCCGTATATCTATGTCTTGCTCTTCTCCTAATTTTACTACAATACCAGTCAAGAAATTTAATCTAGATGGGATCAAAGTTTACCCTTACTGTACCCTTGATTTGTTGAGGGAAAGGGATTTAATGCCCTTCTCTAGCCATTGTAAAGATCCGGCCTGAAAAAATGACCTGGGACAAAACGATGTCATGATATCAAGGGGGCAGTTTTAGACTGACCAGCTAACCTCATATCCAGAGAGTTTTGAAGAAGTATGTATTGCACTCAATAATGCTGGAAAGCAAAATGTCGTCCGCATAAAATAAAGCATAACCGTCTGAACCGAGTCACCCAGAGCAAGCTGGAGTTTTCACGTAATGCCATGGCCAGGGGTTTTTAATACTAAACAAGAGTAGTGGAGAAAGCAGATGTCCCCTCCTTGGGGCACGACCCAGTTTGAAATATGGATACATGACTCCATTAGTTTGGACAGCTGCTTCTGGCTGTTTATAGAGCAGAATCTGACCAAAAGCAAACACCTCCACGGCTGTAAATAAATACTGTATGTCTATTCAACACACAGGCCTTTTCAGCATCGAGTGAAACAGCAGCAGTGGGACAGTTATCATTACTCACCACCCCAAAATGTCAATGAGCCTTCAGATGTTATTTAAAGCACACATTTTATGAATAAAATTGTCCTGATCGCAATGTACAAGAGTAGTAATGACTTCCTATAAAGGCTTAGCATTGATTTATATTGATATTTTTTATTAATATTAAGGAAATAAAAGGCTGTGAAAGGGTAGAAGGCAGCAGATCACTTCTGTCCAAGACCTCATCATACATTCTCATCAGAGGAGTTGTTTTTGTGCCTGACTTAAAAAAAAAAAAAATGGCTGTAAAGCCATCTGTTTCTGATGTCTTGCCTTCTGGCATTTTTCCAATTACTATTATTCTCTGTTAAAATTTTATTCTCTGTTATAGGAAAGTCCAGAGACTCATGTTGACTCTTAAATCAGGGAGGCTCAGTATATTGTAGAAGTTTTTGATTTCGTCCTCTGTGGAGGTAGCAGAAAGTGTGTAGACCCATGTAAATGACTGTAAATGCAGTATTACTGTATGTGGCCTTTGCCATGAGACTCCCCCTCTAGGCTCTATGGGGCATATCGTAGAAGAAAATTATTTACGTTTAATGTATCAGGACAACTTTTTCTTCAGAAACTCCAGCTTTAGAGAAGCTTCAGAATTGAGTTGTACTCATGTTTCAATTGTGTTATTAATCTCACATTAGAAAGGCTCATATGAGACTATTTTCTATGTATTGCACCTTTTTCTCCAGTATTGACAGTATTGCATAATGTACTTATTTGCATAACTGAACCAGATGTACAAACCAACTGCACTTGTACAAACCAGCATTAGTCTTCACTCTTGTAGGCTATGATCCCTGCAGATTCTCTGGGTGCTTTGTATTGCTGTGCCACTCAGCTATTTGCACGGTTTGTGAGTCGCTCTGGATAAAAGCGTCTGCCAAAAAGACTTAATGTAAATGTAAATAACGTAAATGTAAAATAAAAAAGCTAAAAAAAAAATATTGTTTTTTAATAGGGAGTTGTTTATTTCCTAATCTAAAGCTCACTTTAGATTTCAAACAAATAACTTGAAAACAATTTTAATAAAACTTAAAAAATTGAAGTGCTGTTAATATGATACAAAATGTTTAGAATTTTCGTTCAACTGGTTTGAGGTTCTGTGGGTGAAAAGTTCAGGAATAAAAAGCTTTAATGTGTCCTAAACATAAACATGATGCTAAGTATTTGCCTAATGTGCCTATTTGATGAGTTGGATTATGCTATTCATACTAATGAATATGAATTTTAAAATTAGTCATAAGGGGGCCCTTGAACTTTGTTTTTTACACTAAAATGGGTCCCTGAGTGCAAAAAGTTTGAGAACTCTTGGCCTAGACCATCCACAGCATCAGATTTACTGTCAATAAAAATGCATTTTCTGAGCTGATCGTTCTTTTGGGTTGGACATTTTCTGATTCTCAGTGTTGCTGGTAAAAGCAACGTTTGGTGTGGTGGTCATGTGGGGCTTTCCTGCATTCCGTGTGACTATCTCTCAACCGAACCTGTTTCTTTTCTCTGGCTGCCCGCAGAACCATGTCCCTGATCTCTGAGCTCATAAATCTTGCCGTGGCTGCATGTGGATGTTCGTTAGGTCTGATAGCGAAGGAGGCTTGTAGGCCAGTTTAACATATAGCTATGCCAAGCATCTGGGGTGAGATTCTCTCCCAGAGGTGATTATGTAATGGTGTAATGCTTGCTGCCCTCTGGTATCCTGTTGTAGTGTAGGCTGTTGTGTCTGTGTCTATCCTATATGTACGTGACTTTTTCCTCAAGGCATCTCCACCTCATCTTTCCGTGCAGACGGATTATCTATCATCAGCCATCTGTCGTTTTCCTCTATGAGTCCTCGACTCAGTTCAACATCACCGATTCTGTCCTTTAGTGCCTCCTGAGAGCTCCCTGCATGGATGTGGTGGCTTTGAGGATCTCTTTAAAGCTTTGCAGTTCGCTCAAAATTAGTTTTGTTAAGGTTGAAAAGATACTCACACTTTCTTCCGCCATGTAATATCCTTTTTTCAGCTTGAAAACTTATTGCATCTTCTCCCTTGCCATTTTTATTTGAGTCGCCAGATCACAAGACTCATTTATGAACCAGAAACTGGCGTAATTTTGGGCCTAACAGCCATTTTTTAAAATCCAGACCAGTAACCACTGAATAAAATACGTTTAAAAAATCGTGTTAACCATATAGGATAAGCGCTAATAATGTAAAACAGTGCTGCTAGGATGCCATTAAACGTTTCTGGGTCACATGACTCCCCTGTGAATTACCTTTTTATTGTGTGTACTCAAATTAGGGGTGGAATGAAACTCAATGAAATGATATGCTATGATAAATGTACAGTACAATATCACGGTTTCCAGTATATCACAATATCAGTGTGAAAATAATAATTTCAACAAACAAGACAAAGTAATACGCTATTATTCCCTATTTTTAACCATTGTATTGTATACCCCAAAATTTCACATATTCTTTTAAAAGGAGGACACTCCCAAATGTAGTTCCAAACCCTATTCAAACACATACATTAAGACAATAATCATAACTAAAAATGAATGGGAAAAAAGGAAATAAAAATATAAAAATATAAAAATAAAAATAAAAACATGAAAAAAGCAGGGAGAAAGAGGGGATGGTCGGGGGGTGGGGGGGCACAGTTTGTAGAGAGTTAAAGTAAGTAAGGAAAAATGACTATCAATCAAGGAATTTATCAGTTACTAATGTATGTAGTTACAGAGTATCTAATGTTTCTGACTCAAGGAAAGCCATACTATCCTTAAATCACTGCGCTATAGTTGGTGGTTTGATTGATTTCCAGTGAAATAAAAGATGGTATTTAGTTATTAATTATTAAGATGTAATATCGCTATAGCAGGGCAAACCTTAACATTTATTTTAAGTACTTTAGACATGATCATAATAAAAGCCTTAGAACAGAGCAGCGGCAGTGCAAGTATTAAATGATTCAGTTAGGAAACTGCTAGAGCACTTTTTAAAGACAAACTTGTTGAGAGGATCACTTTCAGCCTTTAGTATACTTGGAGAAAAGGGTTCTTCAAGGGTTCTTTGGATAGTTAAGAGTTCTTAGCTTCCTAAAAGGGTTCTTACTCAAAACCCTTTCTGATAGGGAAACACTCTGTTGTAGGATTCTACATAGAACCTTTAAGGGTTCCCCCAGAGGGACAATTAAAGAACCCTTAAGGGCTCTAGAGACCCTTTTTTCTAAGAGTGTAGTTTATCAAAACAACGTAGAAATAGAGTGTAGAGATACAGTTTCCCTGATTATGTTGTGATTATGATTCCTTGTATGTTTGTTCTTTAAAAAAGTAAAAAAAACACCTTAAAACCCCTGTTTTGAAAAGCTTGTAGCATTTGTAAATGATGTTCCAAATGCTACAAGAGCATAACATTAACAGTTCAACAATTTCAGATTTCTTTATCATGACACCCCTAACTATAATACATCACTATATTACAGTACATTGTAAAAAAACGTCATGAACGACATGCAATAGGCATCGCAGTATTTAATACCAGGAGATGATTGAGGTGCTAATGAATGAAGATGCTTTGAATAAAAATGTCTGAAGCGGCTACGGGTCTCCACATCTTCTCAATCAGCGCTGATCAGTGTGTGATCCCTGTGTTGCTGTTTTTGCTGTTTAGCTGGCATCTGGGCTCAGGTTGTTGTTGCAGCACGTCTTTGTCATTGCTGCTGTTTTCATTCCTCTCTGCAGTTTTATCATGGCTGTGGGTTCAGCAGTGGCAGATCTAGCTAATAAACAAGCGTAGTTTTGAGCCGAAGCAGAAGCATTAGAGGGCACTATGACTTCTGGAGCAGGGGTGATGAGGTTTTATTGCTTAATTATTTCACCACTTGGCAGCGTGTCTGTTAGCATATCCAGCAGCTGATTGCAGATGGATTTACACAGGTGCAGCTCCTTGAGTTTAGGGCCCAGCGTGATGGGAATAACTGCACTGGACTCACCTATAATTAATACACAACACTGTGCAGTGTTTGTGTAGTGGTAAATTGGTGAATAACAAAGAAGCACGAGACAGACAGAGTGATAAGGTGGAAGTGTGTAAGGAAGGCAAATGTTTGTTTATGCCTGAAAGATAAAAATGAGCAATAGTAAGTGCAGTTGGGGTGACGGAGGAGTTGTATAATGAAGGGCTGCTCATTGGGTTCTGAGGACTCCCTGAGGCAGATCATAGATTTCAAGAGAGACATGGAACTGCGAGTGCCAACTGAGGACCCATAGAGGGATTTCTGCCCCCTGAGGACACGACAGAGCATCACGCTTCACTTACTTACTATTTTAATCGTTTTTATTACAGCCACACATGAATAAATGGTTACATTCACTTCAACCCAACCCACCACCGTTTCCCTCCATAAATTTCCATCAGTCGTCTCTGTTTTATTGGTCCATCTTCTGCCTAGGAGACATGATCAGAACAGTTTTATTGCCGCCATCAGAAAAGTGACGGCCTTTTATTTTGCCGGGTTAATGGGGATAAAACCTATTTACTGACAAGCAAAGCTCCCCTCGACCGTTTTATTAATGTTCAGCCAAGCCCTTTTATGAAACATTCAGGGAGTTGAAACTATAAAACAAACCACTGGACTGCATATTAAAGAGAATGGCATTGCAAGAGTAATTTTTGTGATAGCATCATCTCCAGGCCTCAAGCAACTACGCCATTCTTGGTAGATCGATTCATTTGAGCTTTTTTTTTTTTCCAAAAGACTTTTTTCAGTTTGTGTAAACAGACATAGTGCGTAGTTGATAAGACAAAAGAGATGGCCCTCTTGCATACATCTGTGAGTACATGGAAACCTGGATTACATGTGTGTTGCATAATCCTGGACACAAGTGATAAACTTGTTTGCAGTTACTATTTAAGGATTCATGACAAGCGTGTCTAAAAATAGCATTTGACTGTAGTGTGTAACGGCTATCCCTTCTGTGTTTCAATTTAAGGGTCATGGCTTCAGCAGGTTTATGGCATTGCTTGTTTTTTTCAGTTACCATCTAGGTCCATTTTGTTCACAGCGCTTCTTAAATGTCTTAAAGTTAACAGAAAAGCCAGAATGGTGGGAGGGAGAGAGAATAATGGAGGCTCTTTCAATTCTTTAATAGTACAGTCATCAATAACCATCTGACATTTTTACATGTCACTCCACTCCCAGAGTAATGATACAATATTAAGACCGAACTACCTTGTCACCACGGGCGATTTAATGCATGGGCATACCCAGGGCCCCCCGAATAATTCAGGGCCTCTGATTGGCTAGGTTTTTTTTAAATATTATTTTTAAAATAATTTTTATATGTCATTAATATTCGTGAGTTTTGATTGGCCAGATTTATTCAAAAGATCTGATTCTGATTGGTCGGCTGTATCAGATGCATTTGACGTGAAAGTTAGCTAGCTAATTACCAAAATGTCCGAGGTC
>JAOUQW010000046.1:8012351-8024366 GCA_028565825.1 Olivaichthys viedmensis | reverse complement strand
TAGAATAAGTCTGTAATGTAATGAAACGTGGAGAAGGTGAAAGGGGTGTGCAGACTTTCCGGCTTGACTGTAATTATGTAGTTGTTGCATAAACGCCTTTTTGGTTTCTGCATAACTAGATCAGTGTAGTGAAATATGTTCTTTTGTCTTCCTCTTGTTCTAAGGTGGAAGGTCTTGTCCTGCTGTCAAGAGACTCTTCACCACAATGTCTGATCATACATGCTCCCTCTCTTCCATTCAGCACACCATCTCTCTCGCTCTCTTTCTTTTTATGTGTGTCTCTCTCTATCTCTATCTCTCTTACACACACACACACACACACACACTCCCCCAGGATGGCTTAAAAGCACTCTCTCTCGCCCGTCCTCTGGAGTGTTTGCATGACCGTGCATGAACTTCCACACACTGTTCTTTTAAGAACAGATACCACAGATTGTTATTTATTCACTCCCCGATTTCATTATTCAGTCAGAATCATGTGAACTATGAGTGCTGGCATCATTCTATCACTTAAACCATGGCACCCAATTATCCCCACAGGGAGCTGCTCAGATTGACAGATTGACAGATCTACAGGTCATTCATTGCCAGACTGAAGGCAGAGAGAAATCATGATCTTTCTACTGCAGGCCTATTCAGAATTGTTGGCGGGTAGGCCACATTGAAAATGCACACGGACCAGGTGGGCTGGTCAATCGACCCCTCTGGAGAATTAATTTAGAGAAAATAAAAAGCATTGGTTAAAAAAAGGTTCAGCCTCTTCCTGAGGTCAAACTGCATTTTCACAATCTGGCGGGAAATCTTTTCCAGGTCTAATCCAGGTCTATTACTAAACACACCTTCACTGAATAACAGCCATAACAAAACAGTGCCATATCAAAATATCAGCCTCAGGTTAGCTAGCTAGCTAACACACTGAGAAAGCTTGATAGAGGAACTGACAGTTTGAGTACGTGAATGATGTTGGGCTTCTCTTGGAGTGAAATTGTGCTGTCTGCTACTTTTTGGCTTCCAGAGATTTAAATAACTCTCTGCCAACCAATGATATGTCCTGTACGACAAATACACTATGAACTTCACATGTTGAATGATTAGTGTTTAGTATTATTATTATTATTATTATTATTATTATTATTATTTTTATCAGTGGTTAGGGCACTGGGCTACTGATCAGAAGGTCGTGAGTTCAAGCCTTGGCACCGCCAAGCTGCCACTGTTGGGCCCTTGAGCAACGCCCTTAACCTTCTCTGCTCCAGGGACGCTGTATCATGGCTGACCCTTCGCTCTGACCCCAGCTTACTAATAAGCTAGGATATGTGAAGAAAAGAATTTCACTGTACTTGTATATGTGACAATAAAGGCCATCTTCTTTCTTTCTTTCTATATAAATTAGGAGCAGCCTGGCCGGTTATCTGAAATGCAAGCACTGTTCTTGTGGTTTATGCAAGACTCATTTTCTTTTTTTCCTCTCAATGAAATAGTAAAGATCATCAGTTTTGTATGAAAAAAAATGTAGTCATGAAAAATCATGACTTAAAATAATTATACTGAAGTTTTGTGAGACTTAGGAAAATGTCAGCAGGTAAAAAGAGGAGGGAGTTGCACATGGCTGCAGGAAAAGCATGCAAAATAGTGAGTACGTTAATGGAATAGTTCACACAAAATTGCTAGGATGGTTAAATGAATGAAATGAGTGGCCGGTTGACAGTATCTCATTTGCATTATATTAACAGCCCCTTCAGACTTATATTAATTCATAGCCGCATTAGCTTTTTGTGTGAAGTACTTTTTTAAAGAGGCCAATTTATCTGCTGGCGGAGTAAATGCATCTACATGATTATAGATGCTGCTTATAACTATAAGGTTTTTTTGTGCTGTTTTTCTGGATCACTGGATTAACTACGCCAGGGGTTTTCAAACATTTTTCAGCCACGGACCCCTTTCAGTATGATCGCAGCACAAATGTATTTTATGGGTATAAACTATTCCAATATTAAGCAAATTAGGCAAATATGTACCATTATATTTATTTATTGGAGCCACTGGAGGTTTTTATTCCGAAACCTTCCATCCCCAGAATCCAAATCAGTTACACTGTTAAAAAAAAAAGTCAAACTTTTTGTAACAATTTTTGTAATTATTATTATTAAAATTGTGGTTATATTTGGATTAACATTTATGCTCGAAGTATTTGAGTTTTAGATAACTTAAGACGCACATTTGCGTGTGGTGTAATTTTCAACCCATTAATTAAACCCAATGCTCATGACCAGTCAATTAAACTTAGAACTATAATAACTAAATAACTACTAAAACAATAGTACTGGATAGTAATTAATAGTGATCACGTCATTAACAAATAAATAAATTAAACTGTGCACCCCCTGACTATACATCAGGGACCGCACTTTAAGAACCATGTTACTAGTATGTATCTGCTTCCACGTGATTTTAGTTCATTATAATTTTTCAGCTGTTTTCTCTCCATCCCTGTCTCAAAGCCTATACTTACGTCCTCACCTTCTAACATCACACTTCATTATTGCAAGCAGACACTTGCGCCGTTTCACTCTATCTTTCTTTTCTCCTCTGTCTCTCTTTCTGTCAGGTGGATGTTCTGCTTTTGTTCACAGTGTGAATGCTCCCACACCCTGTAGGCTATAACCAGTAATCAGTGGGGGCTGCTTCCTCAGTTCTTCTGAGACCCTGGGGTCCACATCAGTGAGAGAAAGAGAGGGAGAAAGAGAGAGAGAGCTTGGCTTGGCAATTATGTTGCCAAAGTGCCACCCAACGCACTGTTGCTCAGCGCTAATAAATTGCCTGTTGTCTCAGTTTGGGTTTCATTGTCCTCTTACTGTATTTAGAAAGAGTTGAACTGGAACAAATCGCAAAACAGCTATGTTCCACCGTCTTCATGTCTCTGCCTTCAGGATTATGTCACACAGTTGGTGCCCACTCGTTCGCGTGTATAGTGTGCCTAAGGAAATATATTATTGGGTTTATTGTGTGACTACGTATCGACACACAAAAGAAGGACATACACTCTCTCTCTATTTCTATTTTTGCCCCCCATCTTTTCATGGATGCACCGGGCTCCTTCAAAAGCTCTTTCATTCTTAGACTAACCTAATTCCCAACACACACACCATCAGCATGCCTGCCTTTCTCAGAACAGCTCTCCATAGCCATTCTGCTCTATAAATTCCAGCTCTGTCTGGATGTTTTTCAGCATCAGGCTATGCTAAACTTACACCCAGCTTGGCAGCAAGACAGAACGTGGGGTGTTTTCAACGAGAAAGACGATGCACATTATCTTCTGGGTTCTTCTTCTTGCTAGTTAACCATAGATACAGAGTTTGCAAGCTTTGTTAATATGTAGTCAGAGTTGTTGTTTTTTACGTAAGACATCAATTCAGAACAATAAAGGTGGGTTGTTTTTAAAAGTTTGTTTTTAGATAGAGAATTGCATTAATATTGTGATAAAGCCTTAATGCCAAAAAAAAAGCCATGCCATAAGAAACTGCCATAAAACACCTGAGTTAGTGAAGGATCTAAATAGGTGTTTCCCAAGCCAGTCCCTCAGGCAGTCCATTACAACAACTGGAGTAAGTATTCAGTGTTGTTGGGGTTGGTTCAGGTGTATTCAAAGTTGGAATATAGGTAAAATTGGGACCATTCAGGGGGCCCTGAGTCTAGCGTAAGCTTTATGGGAGATCCAGGGTCCTGAGATTATTCACATAGTCACGTTGATCTGCATTACATTTGATATCTGAAGGAGATCCATTCACACGCAGAGTGAATTGGAGGAGCCATTCATGTGCATAGCAATTATGCCATATTCAGGTTTTGAGAAGCCTCTCATAGCCACTCGGTAGGCTGTTACTCATTCACCTCTCCTACGGTGAGTGTTTTTATTGGAAAAGTGACGGAGATGAGGGGGCTAGTGCCTGATCTAATCAGCCAATATAATTTTCCACACGTATAAAAGCGGGAAAAACCCCTCAAGCTCTCATTAGGTTGTGTATAATGTTTAGTAGAATATACAGTAATTTAAGAAATGAGAGAAGTAATAACGAGTTCCTATAAATCCATTCTATTTTGTCGAGGGCTTTTTCGGAGCATTCAGTGCCCCCTGGTTAAGCAGGTTAAGGTGGGTGTGTGGGTTGTGTGTTTGTGTTTAAACTTGTCAAAATTTGATAGTCAGATCACACAGAATTAGCCGAGAGCCGAAGCAGGTTGTGCTGTGAATGCTGTGGTCAGACCGTGTTGTGCGAATGTACACTGCCAGCCAAAAGTTTTTGAACATCTTATATGTTGGCGTTTTTAATTAAATTTCAAGCAATGGGCTTATTTTTGATACTTCAAAGTTAGAAAATATAACTAAGAATAGGTGTAAATGGATTGTGAAATGTCTGTGACTTTTTATTTTATTGGAAACAATTTAGTTCTAATTGGAAAAGGTCCCGATCTTGATCACTCTGATTAGGCACAAAACACATGTTTGACTTACAATTGGCACGACCACTATCTGTCCATAAGTCCTTTTTCTATAGGCTGGTTTAAAATTTCAAATGACCCTTTAATAAAGAGTTCCAAATAGGATCTGAGAGCAGTCAGTTAATAATCCTTAAATACAAATATTTAGATCTTTGGTGAAACACATATTTAACTTTAAATTACCCGACTCATTATGCAGTTATTCATCATAAAGCATATTATTCAGTAACTACTATGATTTATTCAGTTGAGTTAAAGTAATAGGAAATGTATGTAGTTAAGAGAGTCTGGAACCACTGGCAGGTCCTGAACTGTAAAAAAAAAAAAAAAAGTGTATTTTTAACAGTTGATATTGTTATATTAACATTACATTTGCTGTCTTAAAAAATTATTAACGTTACAAATTACCATAATTTAATGGCAATCTGCTGGAAACTGCCAGACTTTTTTCTGTTTTTTATGGGATTACGAGATTAACATTTTTCCGCATTCTGTAAATTTTTGTTTCGTCTATGGCACTGATAGCAATTAAACTGTAATAAATTATAAGAGACTCTGGGTTTTCAAAAGCCTTTGACTGGCAGTGTATGTGTCAGGTTCGGGTTCGGGGGTGCGGACACAAGCGCAAGGCTTCTCCTTTGTTGTTTAAACATCTTTATTCACTTATGACTCACGATCGGGTTTACAGGTTGTGCCGACAGGCGCGAGCACAAACATACACGGACATGGACATTGACAACGAGAGACAACACAGGACGGAAACAAGCGGGTATTTAAATACTTAATCATCAAGAAACGAACAAGGAACAGCTGGGGACATTAAACAGCACTCACGTGACAAAGACAAGGAAACAAAAACACAAGCGCGTGGCAGCCATTGCCATGGCGACCGCCACGCTATATCCCACACGTGACAGTATGTGCACGAATATGTGCACGAATATGTGCGGTCTCGGTGTCAACAACAAAGGATCCCTAGACGTGATTTCTTACCCCATTATATTCATAAAAATGACAGTTTGTGTAATAAAGGTTTACCATGTTTGGATGCTTGGCAAATTAAATGCTTTATAGATACATACCCTATAGGATAGAGAAAATGGCCATTTTAGGATACGATATGCTAATGGTAATGGGAATGCGTTCCTCTCAAACATCCTCCTTTCTATCTGAGGAGGATCGGCCCTGTCTCGTCCCGAGTGGTGTCACGTGTGTTCCCAGCTGTTTCCTGTTTGTTCCCCTTGATTGATCTTTGTATGTAAACCCCTATGTTTCGGTCTTGTTTGTTGAACATTCATCTACGTAACCTGTATGTCCGCCTGCCTGCATGTATGTATGTATGTCCGTGTGGTTCCGTTTGTGTTAGAATAAATGCTTGCACTTGTATCCACCGTCTCCATCTCCAGTCTACCACATAGCTTGACACTGTCACAGCTGGGGGACATTAGAAGATGTGTATTTTTTCCTCCATCTTTTATCTTTACTCTTCTGTTTTGCTCCACCCTCCTTTCTTAGCCAGCCCTCATGAACTGAGATGAAAGATTAAAGCTAATGAAAGCTATGCTTTGATACTGTGTCTCTTACTACCCCCATGCATTGATTTGGATTTCTGGAGAACAGAACGAGAAAACAAAGGGCTCTTGAAGCACAATGCTACTAAAGCATGCGCTTACACACACACACACACACACACACACACACACCGGGCACTGGTGGTCTCTCTTTGCGTGAATGTTATTAATTGAAATGTGTTTTGTGTGTGTGTGTGGGTGTGTTGTCTTGTATTTTATTGTAATTATGACCAACGCAGCACTGTATCCTTCCTAATGGCTCTGTATATATTAATGTTTGCTTTGGAACATCAAGGTATTGACAGTGTGTTGTGTACAATTGCATAACAGCATGCCATATCTGTGTATATTCAGTAGACCACCGTGTGTGTGTTTGTGTGCATTTATGAGCGTCTGTTGTGTGTTCTACCTTTCAGTACAGTAGGTAATATTCATAGCTGTCTGTGAGCTATGAATAAACCTGTGTGTGTGTGTCTGGCCGCGGCTGAGTAGCAGAGAGAACCCTGTGGTCACACTGTTCTCTCTCGGAGGCCTCTGGCTTAAATGATTTAAGCTCTAATCTGGTGAAACCATGAACCTTTGCTCCCACTAGCCTTGTCCTGTGCACCAGACACGCAGAACAGCATTAAAGTGGCCACATATCCAACCCTGTATCCTCAAACTGCAGTGTGTTTAAAAAGATACTGGACAGTATTGGGGATATAATGGATGCGAGGACAGAAAAATAGAATAAATCTATTTCTATAACCTATTAGTCGACAAATGCTCAGGACACACAACCCTGACCAAAGTTTCACATCAAACAGAAAATGTTTACAGGTAACTTAAATCAAAGTAGAAGTATGAATACATCCAGAAAGTCTCTCTCTCTCTTCCTAAACACACACATACACACTCACCCATCATTCATGGGCAGAAGCTTCCATTGGAAGATACGCTATTTTATTTATGAAAGTTCTGCAGCAATGCAGGAAATTCTATAATGTCTTGTGCAGTGAGATCGCTCACAACTCCATGCATCTTACAACTGCAAATTTATATGAATGAATGCAATCAGCATCACATGCAAAGTTAAGCGCAGTTAAGTTTGAAGCGTTTCTTTTTCAGTAGCTGTTTTTCTAGCCCGTTTCACTTTTTTCTGAACGTTTCAGATGAATTATTGGTGAGGCGAGGTCGTCTTGGGTCAGGTTTCTCCCTGTCCATTCTGATTTGAGTCACGGTGTTCTTCAAACCCAAAACTAAATATATCTAGAAACAGTCGTCCCCTGAGAGGTTCAGGCCTCAAGTCTAAACTGGCCCTGTCTTGCTCACACTTACAGCTCAGCCGTCTAATTTATTACCCTCTGAAAAGAGAAATAGGCTGCTTTTACTGATGGAGCACATTGACAGCTGATCGATGCTCGGCTGGATATTTGGAATGTATGAAAGAGGGGGGAAAAAACAAGCTGTTTATTTTCTTCAATAGAACACCAAAATGAAAAACCTGACAGAAAAATGACAGTAGTTGGTACCAAAGCACTGTGTTTTTAATTATTCAGAGAGAAATGCAATGTTCTTTGATTGATCAAGCCGTTAATTCAGTTATTGATTGAGCTGAGGAATTTGAACATGCTTGATTACAGCCATTGCAAACTGTTACAGCACAGACTGCAAAAGTCCAAAAAAAAATTCTGAAAGAAAAATAGTCAACAGGTCTAAAAACAGACATTTAGTTAGGTCCTGAAAATAACCGAAGCAGCGAAGGAAATTTCTTCATTATATTAGTCACGTCATGCAGTTGCTATCTTATTCAGATTACATCATATAAATGACTCTACTTATCTGACTTTAATGGAAGCATATTATTCTATAAGCTTTACGCCATAGCATTCGCTCTAATACTTAAGTGTGCTGATTTGTTCCTCTTGTAGACAGATGACTCAGTAGCCTTATGGTCTTTGCTGAGCTATATTATACATCGGGCTACAAATGTTGAACCATATATTTCACTGGAGCTAAGCTTATTTGAACAGAGTGGGCAATTTAAGAGTTCTAGGTACAGTGTTAAAAGTCTTGCACATTAGTTTTGGTCTCTGTCATAAGAATTTTGACATTGAGACTCAGGGCCAGATTAAATAAGCTTTTTGCGCTTGGTTTCAGGAATAATATGCACGCATTCTGGCCAGAATAACCTTGTGTGTTATGGCGTAGGAGTCTAAATGTACAGGGTTTTTTGGGGTTTTTTATTCACAGATTGGAGTTTGGCTGTTTTGCTTACATTCGGTTAATTACATCTACTGTATGCATTAAATTATGCGACCATGCGAGATGTCCTTCTCTCATATGCGCCCCTCGAGCCCATTTTCAACAATCTCTGTAGATTACTATATGAATGTATTTGTGTCAGTGCATTGGTCTACTCATTCTCATAGATGTTCATTATTTTTTACAATATATCTAATAATATGAGATCATATTAGGGACCTTTGGTGAAGAAACTATTTAGGGAAACTGCGTGTTTTAAGACTACTTGCCTATCGGGCTGCTAAACCTGGCAACCCTGGTTACATACGTCACAAACATATACATCTATTTCCTCACATCTAACATAATTTAACACATTAAACAAGACTTTTAAACATTGGAGAAGTACTGTGCATTATTTGTTTTCTTGGTTGTGTTAGACTGCCTTTTATTTTCCTCCCTTGTTTCTGGTTGATTTCCTCTGTCAGACATGCCACCACAAAATTCGGTCACTTCCACATAACCATGTGTGACATCCGCAAATACATTTCCAAACATACAGTATTAAGGGGTGATGGGATGGAGCACTGGGCAGTATGAATATTAAGGAGATCACTGGTACACCTCAGTCGACTTGTTAAAAATAATAGAGGAGGAATAGTTCTCATTTGAATTTTTTATTTATTTTAAATAGAGTTTTTAAACCTTTATATGCACATTTTTATTCCTAATTGCAATTTTCTGTACAGGCTGCATGTTAACACTATGCTGAGAAGACCAGGCTTTACCTTTGGGGTAAAGAAAACATAAGGGGCTTCTTGACATTGATGTTAAAGTGGCGCACATGGCATGTTTATTGCTGCCAGAGAACAAATAAGAACAAATAGCATCAAACAGGAGAAGAAATAGGAACAAACAGGAGAAGAAATAGGAACAAATAGACTGTTGATGAGGTTAGCAACATGAAAACCCAAAAGCACCATGAACAGGCCCTTGGGGATTCCTGAAGGGTCCAATACATGGAGCCAATTTAGAAGAACCTTTTTGTGAATACATACACACATAGAGGATATTGTTGGTTTATTGATTAATCAATTTCATCCAAGTCATTGTGTGGGATTGCTTTTTATTAGATAATAGTGCTTTCTTTTTCAATCAAGCAATGCATTAATAAAAATACATTGTTCAAAACATCAGTGTCAAAGCAAATCAAATTAAGAACTTAATAAAATTGGATGATGTACTTTGGATGATGTACTTTACCCAGAATGCCCTCCTTTCACCACAATGGATCAAATTTGGTCCTCTTCAATTTAGATATTGTTAGATTATGCCCTATGAGCTGTTTCCAGCCTTGTGGTTTTAATTCATGTCCCTGCCTTGATATAGTGTCATCATAATATAGGCCTACAGCTTGGTTCCAGCCCAAAACATTAAGACTGATGTCACCAAAATGGCACCTCAAGCTTAACATTCCTCCCTCCTAATCAGCTCTCATCACTCAAACCTGGTCGTGTAAATGGCAGCGCTTTTTGCCAAAACGTTTGCCTTAGAGAGCTAAAGCTGGCTCCATTTTGTCTGAACGGCTACTGCTGGCCCTTCAGAGCCTCTCATTCCTGAGCAACTCCGTTTTCACTTCAATGAAGATGACTTAAAATAAGCATTTCAGGCATTTTAAAATAAACCCTCTCCTCCCCCAAAATTCTGTTTGTGAGGTGGTGGTTCATACAATCCTATTGGGCGGAAATTGAGGGCAGTGCATATTATTATGAATAGATTCGAAGTCTTAACGGGGCTTAACGGGGCTTCCTCTAGTAATATTACCAGCATATAAATTACTAAGGAGGCCTTATTGGACCAACATTTTGCTTTTTTGCTGGTATCCTATGTTTTGGTTAATTGGCCAACTGAAGATCCTCCTTACACAGTAACAGGAATGAATATGTGTAAGTTGAAATAGAAAAAGCTCAGATTTAATCCATGGTGTGGTAAAGCTTGTGGAGGCTCAGCTTCCAGCAGCATTTATAGACTTAACTGATTGACCTGTAGTTCAAATTAAAGTGTATGGTACTAAGATACTATCCACAAATCACACACTAAAGCATTCACTGTAGTATGGTTACCCTTTAGCTAGTCCTATAAATGTAGAATGAGGTAGTTTAGGATTTTCCCTGGACATGTTTACAATATATATGTTTATAGAAGTAAAGAAACTGGGGAATTAATATGGTAAGATAATTTTTCAATGCAAACACTGAAGACAGTCCTCACACCCGTCTCAAATTGTCAGTGTCACTTACTCACAGTTGGGATTTTGTCTTTATTAAGTACGCGCTCGTCTAATTTATTTTCAGCCACGGGAGTCTGTCAAGGCCGTCAATCCAGCACGATGCGCTATTTAGTCCAGGGAATCCCTTGTCTGTTTTGATATATATGGTGTAATATTGATCATTACCTGGAACAGCACTCGGCACCCAGAGGACATTTCAGTGGCAGAATAGCCTTCTTCACGTTGACAGGCGCAAAGAACAAAACACATTTCAGCGATGTGACTGTCCAGCCAGATCCTTTGATCAGGATTCTACGGAGATGTGAAAGAAGAGAATTAATAAGAGGCCACCGGCATCTGCAGACCAAGAGGACTGAGAAAGTCAAGTCTACATAACTAGTAATTATTGGCTCCCATAACTTACTGGGAACGTTTGATTTTTATTCTCAGAAGATTCTGAGAACAGATCTTCTGTTTCAAAATATCTTTTCTCTGAATTTTCTAAGAGAAAATGTAATTGAAGGTTTTCCAGAACGGTATGAAATGGCTCCCAAGATCAACTAGTAAGCCATATGCTAATGTTAGGGAAATTATGCTATACAGAAATCATACTTTGAACTGATTTATACTAGGGATTGTGTGTGTTTCTGCACTGCTGTGTTGTGTGTGTGCCATTTACTGCTGTTAATGAATGTATTCACATAAGACATCTTTGTGGTCATTAGTCTTGATGAGCTATTGCTTATATCATACAGTGTGTGCCTTCATGGGGACCCATGTTAATGCTCCTTTACCTAATGAAAAGACTTGAGTGAGGCTGTGAGAGAAAGAGAACCATTAATTAGCATTCTGTGTGAAGTTGTATAGAGAATTTACATCTCAGAGGTGTTGGAGAAGAAGCTTGTAAAGAGATTACAGCATCACTCAACTCTCTCTCACACACACACGCACACATACACACAAGCACACACACAAACCATGTATCCCTAAGGCATAGGCATGCCATTTGGTCTACAATATCCTCTATGTGAGGTTTTTCCATTACTTATAAGGTATTAACAGCTAATGCTGATGTATACAATTCACTAGCACGAAGCACTGTAGGCCATGAGTGTGCTGTTGGATGTTCCTCTTTCAGGGTGAGCCATTGAGAAGTATTGATCTATTCAAACCCTGGAAGAATAAAACTAATTTGGAGCTTGCACACAAAGCTGCAACTTTCTGTCGGTGAGAGGCCATTGGGATTATTGCACAGCTGATGAAGGACTTTTGTCTGAAACGTTCTGTTTCTATGGAAACTTTGTGTACTATGCTGAATATTTCCTACAGCTACACTTATTAATAGTTTAATGTACACTGCAGTTACTCCCTGGATTATATACACTAGCATTCAAAAGTTTGGAATCACCTGTCATATTTTATGAACAGTCATTATTCTATTCACTAAACTCTTCT
>JAOUQW010000046.1:7980351-7991962 GCA_028565825.1 Olivaichthys viedmensis | reverse complement strand
TCTATCTATCTATCTATCTATCTATCTATCTATCTATCTATCTGTCTGTCTGTCTGTCTGTCTGTCTGTCTGTCTGTTTGTCTGTCTACCTATCTGTCTAGCTGTCTGTCTAACTGTCTATCTATATGTCTGTCTGTCTGTCTGTCTATTTGTATATCTGTCTATCTATCTGTCTATATGTCTGTCTAACTGTCTATCTATCTATGTATCTGTCTAACTGTCTATCTGTCCATATGTCTATCTATCTATCTATCTATCTATCTATCTGTCTGTCTGTCTGTCTGTCTGTCTGTCTATCTATCTGTCTGTCTATCTATATATTCGTCTGTCTCTATCTATCTATCTGTCTATCTATCTGTCTAACTGTCTATCTGTCTATCTGTCTTATCTATCTGTCTAACTGTCCATATATATCTATCTATCTATCTCTCTATCTAACTATATCTATATTTCTGTCTATCTATCTATCTATCTATCTATCTATCTATCTATCTAACTCTATCTATATATCTGTCTGTCTATCTGTCTGTCTATCTGTCCATATCTATCTATCTATCTATCTATCTTCTTTTCTTTAACCCTTTAAAGGTCCATAACCTGTTGGCAGGTCTACACTTACATTCTTCACTCTTGTAACAACATACTTTATAATTTCACTGTAGTTACTGCATAAATCATAATAATAACTGAATAATAAGCTGAGACATTAAAGGTGAAGAAATCAAAACTGTAAAATAACACATATGGAATTATGTAGTTACCAAAATAGTGCTAAACTTATAGTATATTTTAGATTCTTTAAATCAGTCTTGATGACAGCTCTGCACACTCCTGGTGTTTTTTCAGCGAGCTTCATGAGGGAGTTGACTATGATGATTTTCCAACAGTCTTGAAGAATTTCCATATGCTAAGCACTTGTTGGCAGCTTTCCCCAAGTTCTACATGTAAATTACTTGTTGCGGGGCATCAAAGAATATAGTTAAATGTCAAATTTTTGTTTTGGATATGAATTCATTCATGGGCAACAGCTTTACTATTTATATTTGCCTTAGAAACAGAACTCAAACCATTATTAAAATGTCTTTAAGACCATGAAAAACATACGTTTAATACTTTTGACTGGTACTGTATATACCTCTGTCACTGTCTCTGTTTGTTTATCTCTCACTGCCACATGTCTCTGTCTCACCCCTCTGTCCTCATGAGCTTGAGAGAGTGAGTAAGATTAGACTGCAGTATATCCCAGCAGAACCTTCCCCCAAAACATGCCAAGCCCTCTAAAATATGAATGAGAGTGAATATGAAGCAAATAACAACAGGCAGGAGGAATTGGAGATAATAATTAGAAAGCAAGAGGCTGAGAAGAAGCGGCCTATGTTCAGCTGTGTTCATATTGCAAAGTATATACACAGGCATATAGCTATAGTTCTGGGGTTCACACTGTGCTCTTTGAATATATAAATGTAAATAAGGATAACGAGTGGACGAAAAAGCCTTGCCTAGTTCTGATACTGCTTGCGTCGACATAATAACACCTGGAAACGAGTGGTTATGATGTAAAGCAAATGTAGAGGCTAAACTGCGTAATTGAACTCGGATAAATTGCTTTTGAATTGATTGTTGATTGTCATTTTATCTGTCTAAATTAGCTGTATGTAAATGAAAAAACAAAACACTGGGTGGCAGATTGGGTGTTAATTGCAGGTCTAAGCCTGAAATGGTTATGGATGTGCTTCACTTATAAAGAGGCAGAAGGCTGAGTGACAGAAGTGACAGTTAAAAATGTGTTTGTGTGTGTACTGGTGGTCTTTTAATATGTCTTCCCCCCTCCTGATCTCTCTCTCTCCCTCCCTCCTTTCTCATACCTGTCAGCAAGTGCTTTTGAGTCATACGATATCTTACAATATTGCATAAAAGCTCTTGGATGATGCGCCGCCCGGCTGTACTTCGTCTGAACTAGAACCTTTCAGGCTGACAGGCCGAGATCGTGACAGAGATTGAAGGGTTGGCAAAAAGATTTGAGACAGAAGGCACAAACTGTAATGGTTTCAGACGCAGCGCTGTGCTGCCAGGATGTTCGAGCTCTGCTGGAGCACTGCTGTGTTCATAAGCGCCAATTCAGCACCCAGGATAGTGACAGCTGTGCTGCTATTGCTGAACGGCGTGTCTGAGTTTAGCACCATGGACAGGGGCAGTGCCTCCACTACTGTAAGGAAGAGGTGCTTCTCAAAAACAGGCAACAGGACTGTCATGTTTATGAGCAATATCCATATCCATTACATTTACATTTAAATGTATTAATTTAAGTGGACATCTAAAACCACTTACAAGTGAGGCAGAAAATTGCAGCAAGACTCCACCAAATGGCCAAAAAAAAGTGCAAAAGATAATTGTAGGAAGGACAGATAGAGTTGGAAATAAACACAAGGGTTGGAGTAAGTGCTAGTACTCAGGAGAGCTACCTACACTAGCTATGAAGCAATCTTTTAAGTCAAAGAAGACTAATTCACAATAGAGTGCCAGGTTATGCAAGGAACTGCGAGCAACAAGCAGTGTCTTAACTGTCGGTAGAATGCAGAAGATGTGAGATGAGCAATTAAGGCCCTTTCTTGTGTAACCACCTTTGAAAGTGTTTATAATACTTTATAGGCTTCAATGGTTTGGGAAGCTGCCATGGTGCTGAGCTGCTAAAAATATGTATTTATGCATGTTCATCGTACTAATTAGATTCAGAAAAAAAGGTTTTTCCCCATGATGATGGTATACTTGATAATTCAAGGCTAAAAAAAACCCAGGAACATTTATGGTTACACTTTATGTAATGGTGGCTTTCATAAGGCTGCGTGAAACCTACATAAGCCCTTCTTGACAATTGACACAAACCTACATAAACATTTATAAAGTCTTAATGTAAACAGGCGTCGGCTGTCATAAAAACGGATTTTGTCAATTTGACATAACATACCTGACTCAGGTGACACTGATTTTTGTTGATATAAGGTTGTGTTATGACACTTTTCAGACTGAGTTGTATTAGAATGTCATGACAACTGATTTTGTATCTCAGTATAATTCTGGTATGTCAGAGTCACGTAATGTAACATAATGTACATACATTGTAACAACAAGTTATGAATTTTTTCTGGGCCTAAAGTAAAGTTACAGGTCTAAAAAGTCAGGAAAGTGTCATAACACAACCTTATGTCAACAAAAATCTATGCCAGTTGACTCAGGTGTTATGTCAACTTGACATCTATATTGTCAAAAACAGTTTTTATGACAGCTGAAGCCTGCTGAAGATAAATGTTTATAGTTTATATTGGTTGTCATGAAAGGCTTGTGTCATGTAGCCTTATGAACACTGCCTTTAAGTAAGTGTTACCATGTTTATATTTCCTTATTCTCAGGTGCCTTTCCTCTCTTTTTCTCTCAGGCTGGCTGCATGAGTTGGCCAAACGTTTGAGCACACCATACTTCCTCTCGCCCCTCACCTCCCTCCTCCCTGATTCACTGCGGCCCAGCAACCTGGACGGCCTGAGTGGCAACGTGAGCCAGTGGAATTCCTCCGGCACTGATGTAGTGGGGCAGAACTCAGCAGGGAACTCCAGTCAGTGGAATGGAACGGGGGCGGGGGCAGGGCCGGTGGACGGGCTCGGTGTTGACTCAGTGCTGGAAGGCGGGCCCTCAGTGCGAAGCTCCTATGTGACGTCACTCTACTTCGCACTGAGCAGTCTGACCAGCGTTGGCTTTGGCAACGTCTCTGCTAACACCGACTCCGAGAAGATCTTCTCCATTTGCACCATGTTGATTGGAGGTGAGAAAGCAATAGCGTTGAGTTTGGACCTGATCTATGAACAACAATGTGACGTCGTTCTGTGTTTTTATTACTACCTCCGGTAACATATAGCTTGTGCATTTGTATTTGTCTGCATTTGTAAATTAGCCCACTTTATAAAACCAGGTTAAGTAAACTGTAAAAAGTAAATGAAACTAGTAACAGCATGGGGAAGTTTTTGCTGCTGTCTATGACTTAAAAGTTGGGTTTACATAAGTGTCTGATTTTGCAACAGTTTAACACTGACTTTGGCTTGGCATTTAATAACGTTGAAGTGCACTCCACATGGCCCTTACTTTCAACCCCTTTAGAAAAGGACCCTTCAGTTCTCACTGTAGCCTGCGGAGGTAGTAGGGCATAGTCATGATCACTTCAGAATGGACCGCAGCCAGAAATTCTAAATCACACAATTCCAGGTATTTGTAAAAACTGCGTAATAAATGAAAGTGTTGGGGATCTGACTCAATTCTGACTGAATAGAAACAGTTATTCTGTTGTCACACAGAACCACATGGACAAGCCATATATAGCAATACCTTTATGTTTAAGCCACAAATAATGAATGAATAGAAGGTATTAGGGTGTGTTTAGTATTATTAACTCAGATTACACTGACTGGCTGCTTGCTCCACTTATTTTCATTCACTGTCAGCCACTTGTCAGTGATGTATTCTAGTCTCAAACCCACATGCTACACAAAAAAACCCACCCATAAATAGACACTCATTCATAATGTTCATTATGAATAGGGGAACTTGCCGAAGACCTCCCAATAATCAAAACCAGCATGGCACTAGGAGCGTTTGAGTTTGTTGGTATGTTTTGGAGAACAGTGACTCGATGTACCCTTGGCTTTAAGCACAGGCAAAACACATTTCTCTTCACTGTAACCTTATTAACTTAAGACAGCACAGTGGAACATATTGTATATGTGTGTCAGTGTGGCCTCATTCAACCTCTGTCATTAACACAGAGCGGAAGAAATAAGCATAACCCAATCAAATCTGCAGTTGTAGGACATTCTGTGATGTACTCTTCTCCACTGATAACATACAGATGGCTTGCTGACTCATAGTTAGAGGTGGTGAAACCAGAACCAAGCAGTTTTGTTGCTATCTGTGGCTAGAAGACAGCAACCAGCCTAATGAAATACTGCTCACTGTGTGCAATTAAACCAAAGCAGTGCTCTCTCTCCACTGAGCTGTAATGATTCCCACTACATGCTGGCCATAAACAAAAGTTTGGAAGGGTTTTTAAGGGGGTAGAGTAATGGTCTGAGTCTATATACTTCTCTATTTTTAGTACTGTTGTTTCACAACAGAGAACTAAGAGAACTGAATGAGAATTATAAAGGGCGAAAGCTGTTTTGCATATGCAACCAAGCCCATCTGCTAGAGCTGTGGCCTTGCATTTTTATGCTAACTTAGCACCTAGCTATCACATTCAGACATTTACAGCATTTAGTAGACGCCCTTATCCTTATCCTTATCCATCGACCTACAGAAGTGCTTTGTAGTCTCCATCAAAAAACATATACTCATGCTAGCACAAATAGGCCATGGTCTAAAAATACCATCAAGTTAAAACCCTGTTAGAGAGGAGTAAGTATGAGTGTTAGTACAGCAAAGAAAACTTGAATTTTTTAAATTTTATTTTATTTATACATTTTTCCCCACATTCCCACATTCAGATCATGAGACATGTTGCAGTTTTCCTAAAACAATGCCGTTTGCTCCCTGATGGTCTCTACTCATGTGATTGTAGCCTGTTATGTCTCTAATTCAGGCTGCACCTGCTTCATGGAAACACTCACAAGTGCTCTTAAGATGCGCTTTTGGGGAAATTTAGCTCTCAGCTTCAGCAGTGTCAGATCTGTCTAACGGGGCTGTTTAATGGGGCTGTGGGGAAAGCTGCATATTCTAAATACGTGTCAGAGGATATGAGTGTGTGCTCCATGCACAAATGCTTTGTCGTGCTCTCCCTGATAATTATACTAATTCGTGTTGGGAGTGCCGCGCTATGCCACGCGGCAAGATGGTGCTCCATCGCCCGGAGTCGTTCGAATATTCGGTCATTAACTGCTCCCGCCCCCTGGAGCTGGTCTCATGAATATGCGGAAGCATGTGCTTTTTTCTTTCACGTCCCCATCTGCTGTTACACAGCAAAAGTTGTACCACACATTTTGGCTCTCTGCGTTCTACTTCATTTCCTGATAGGTTTCTCGGAATAGGATTTCCTTTAGACTACATTTCCAAGTGATGTTCCATCACAGCATGCTGTAGTACCTCATGCACTGCAGTACACTTCCCCGAGCCGCAGTGGTCATTAACCTCTGCGCCTCATTCACCCACACTTGCATTTATACCATGTTTTCCTTTGACATCCATTCCAATTAAACCGACGTTTCCTCTAACCACATTTCCCATTAGGCCACATCATTTATTGATTTCACTTATCATGGACTCACTATTTCACTGTGGTCTGTGTGCCTTAGCCTCAGACCATATCAGCAAGCGCAAAACCTTAATGTCTACGAACAGTATGAAGCTATCATGGAGCGGCTGACTGATTGCTAACGGTTTGAAAAAAGAATAGTTAAGCGCCCATTGTGCATGCATTCATTAATGTATATTAAGAAATTGGCACTACGGTGTTAAGTCTAGTCTGAAGCTTAATATTCAAACGACTTTTTCAGAGGGTTAAGGGAAATGGGAATAAAATATGTCCCTTTGATTAAGTAAGGGCATTTAATTTGCAATTAAATAATGAATGCTTGAAATATCAATGAGTTTGAAATAATTATAGAATATTACAGAGTGAAGTCCAGGTCTGGCCATAGAAAAGAAAAATAACCATACCTGTACTTCCAAGTTAAAGGTGATGTCCTTGCTCTATGGTGTGCCAAAGACAAGCAGTAAGTCAGAAAAACATTCACAATTTAGTATAGGAGGAATAAAATACCACAGGTGGAATATGTTACTATAGAAGGAATAGGATACCATTAAGGAACATGCTACTGTAGGAGGAACAGCATACTATAGGAGGGCTACTATAAGAGGATTAGGCTACTATGAAAGAAATAGACAGCTATAGGAGAAATATGTTACTTTAGAAGGTACTACTAAAGGAGGAAGTGAAATATGCTACTAAATAAAGGAATAGGCTACAAAGGGATAGGGCACTATAGGAAGAGTAGGCTACTAAGGGATAGGGTACTATTAGAGAAATAGGATACTGTAGGAGCAGTAGGCTACTATAAGAGGAATAGGCTACTAAGGGCTAGGCTACTATAGGAGGAGTAGGCTACTATAAGGGAAATAGGATACTATAGGAGGAGTAGGCTACTACAGGAGGAATATACTACTAAGGAATAAGTTACTATAGCAGAATAACTATAAGAAGAATAGGCTTCTTAGTAATAGGCTACTATAGAAGGAAAAGGCTACTATACTACAGTAGGAATAGGCTATTAAGGAATTGGATATTATAGGAATAGGCTACTATAGGGGGAATACTACAACTAGTGGTAGTAGTACACAGGTACAGGTAGGAGTTGAGCATTTACACTTCTTTTGGACCCCCTACCCAAATCCTGATTTCCTTGAAGTTCCACAGCATGGCTTCAGTGTGCTCTACAGAAGTATTTCCTTACTCAGATCCTGAAGTACCTCTGCAGGGCACATTTTAAAGATTTCACCTGACTCATTGCATCAGCTACTTAACCTCAGAGGGTAAAATATGTGTTTTCTAGCACAGTGGAGGGGATCAAGATTGGGAAACACTGCCCTAAGGGACTAAGACTGAAAAGGAGAGATCCTGGAGCAGGTCTGTTCTCCTGCAGTGGGTTATAATGAAGCGTACAGTGCTCGTGGTGAAGGAATGGAGCTACTATTTCTGTGGGGCTGAGAGAGGAGGAAGTGAGGCCGAGAGCATAGGTTTGATTTTAGGGCCATGTCCTCGGAGGCAGGCGGGAGGTGGAGAGACCTCGCTGCAGCTGAAAGGGGCGAGGCATACAAACCAAAATATCTGAATCTGCCATCACATTTTATCACTAGAGGCCATTACTGCCCCAGCCAGCTGACAGCTGCTGTGCCACCCACACACAAGAAATCATGCACACACACACACACACACACACACACAAAGACGCACACATTTTAGCTCAGAACAGGCAATGGAGTTACCACACAGTGTCTTAAACATGCACATTATTACCAAAACAAGCAGGTACACAGTGGTAATTATGGTAACACAGTCAATAGCAGCACAACACCTGTCACAAACAGACACACACACACACACATACACACACACACACACACACACACACACACACAAACATATCCAATTCACCTCCAACTGTACTCCACTATTAATACCTGCAACTCATTAGTCTATTTCTGAGATTTGTACAACTACTCATGTGTGTTCATTAATTTGAAAAACAGACCCATTTGGAGTATTGAACTGCTTTACAACACAGGTGCAGCCATTTATAATAATCACAATTCAAATGCCAACACAAATGCATTTTATGGTGAGAAACAGTAGGCTTTGAATGAGTTGAGTTCTCCCGAGCTGTTTAGACCTATAAAGTTAAATACAAATGTGAAATTAAGTGTATAAGCTTTTTTAATAAGAAAAAATGATGTTCTTTGGAGATGCCCAAAGAAGTGCATTTTGAAGTGGGTTGAGGCAACAAAGCCATTGTAAAGTCATTAGCCTGATTGCTAGATGAAGAGATAAAGATAAAGGGAGATAAAGAAATGAAATGTGTCACACTAGAAAACGCACTCCACGAAAAAAACAGTAGATCCGTTTCTTTCTTTCTGTGTTTTGCTCCTTTCTCTGTGTTTCAGGAACCGAAATACAGATTCAGAGTGGCATTTTCGTCCAGTCGGTCTTAAATTCCGCTGATGAAATTGGATGTCTATAACTTGAACACGTCACATCATTTGATTGAACAACTCCTTAAAGAATTAAGGATGTACTGATCTGAGACTGAGTATTAGTATCAGGGACAATACTGGCCCTAAACCAAGATCAATATTGGATCAGATTTGACATATTTTCTGATCCGATCCACTAACATATTTTATGCCATGAATGCATGAAAGTTATGTTGACTGACATGACAGGTATCAGCCAATAGTCAGAGCTCTGACATCAGTATTGTATCAAGAATGGAGTAAGTGTGATCAGTGCATCCCTAAAAAAGAATAATCACCCTCCATCAATGCAATGCTTCAGTCAAATTGCTGTGCAAGGACAAGCTTTATGGTGAGAGATATATGTGGCCCGGTTCCTGTTGAAGCCCCTGTGATGATGATGATGATCATGATGATCACCTCCTACAGTCATAATCTTACTTATCCCTGCCATATGTTTCTCTCTGCCTAGCGCTGATGCACGCTGTGGTCTTTGGTAACGTGACGGCCATCATCCAGCGCATGTACTCGCGCCGCTCACTTTACCACACGCGCACCAAAGATCTAAAGGACTTCATCCGTGTGCACCGACTGCCCAAGGCCTTGGAGCAACGCATGCTGGAGTGCTTTCAGACCACCTGGTCCGTTAACAACGGCATCGACGTCAGCGAGGTGGGTCTCTAGGCCTTGTGCTAAGCTTTTCCTGTTATCCGGTTCCAGACAATAGCATATGATAAGGTTTGGATTCAGTAGCATCTTCCCTCCTCCCCACCCCCCACCAATGCAATTAAGATATGTGAGAAATGGGATCATATGACCCGCATTGCATTTTGAGCTTTCATGAATAAAAGATACGTAATTCATTGCTGCATGTGTGAGAGCTATTTTGGCCAATTTTGTGCATTACACGTCTTTGGCTCCTGTAATACAGCAGTTATGAAACCTCACTTCAGTGCAATTTGTGCAGCAGATTTTTCATTCTCAGCCCATTTTTGTGGCAGTCATTTCCTTTCTTTTTTTCCCCCCAAGTACTTCATTTCTGTATTCTTCTATAGAAAGCAACTGTCTATCACCATTTGACCTTTTCTCTCTCGCCTTTTCCCTTCTATCACCTGTTCTCTATATCTCAGTCTCCCTTCTATTCCCACATAATCATCTTTCCCAGCACCTCATTTGCCTCCATTTCATAATGTGCCTTTTTTTTGGCCAGTCTTCTCTAAAATCAGGCTGCTTTCACCTCTCTTTCTCATGCACACAAACATCAATCAACGTCAATTCTCCTACCAATGGGCAAACAACCTCATCTCAGCATAGACAACAGCTCATTATTAGTTTGAATGTTTTAAAATGCATTTGGGTGAGGTGCAGTGAAACTGCATTATGTTGACAACTTGACAAATCGAGTTGCATCTCAGACGTAATATTGGATTCAGCACCTCACATTGTAATACCTTTTTTTTTTAAATCTATTCATTGGTTTTAATAGGAAATACAAAGCAACTGACATACAGTGTGCAAACAGTATTGGACAAAAACAAAATATAAATGGTGTCACGGCTGCGTAGCGGCGGGGACAGGACACAAGCGCGAGGCTTTTCTTCTCTTTAAGCATATTTATTATATAATAAAAACCTGGTTTAAACAAACATGCCACGACAGGCGTGATCAACACACAAACATCGAGAGACAACACAGGACGGAAACAAGCGGGTATTTAAACACTTAGTAATCAAGGGGAGATAGACGAGGAACAGCTGGTAACATTTAACATAACTCACGTGACAGGGACGACTAAACATAAACATAAGCGCCGTGCGCATGATAGAGCCCCTTCTCTACAGCGTTGCTCCGCAGCACCTTAACCGGCCTTCCAGGGGGGGACCCCGGGGCATCCTCAGCGGCGTGGCTTCACTGTTCCCGAAGCTCGGGGGCGGAGTGATGACATCCTCGGCGGCTGCGATGGACACCCAGGGGCCTCCCACCATGGTGTCAGGAGGCCGAGTGGCGTCACCATTCTCGAAGCTCGGGGGTGAAGTGATGACGTCCTCGGCGGCGGCATCGGACACCCGGGGGCCTCCCACCCGGGGGCCCCCTCCTGCAGCGTCAGGGAGCTTGGCCACGCCTCCTGCGGTGTCTGGGAGCTTGGCCACGCCTCCTGCGGCGTCTGGGAGCCCGTCTACGCCTCATGTGGCATCTGGAAGCTCGGCCATGCCTCCTACGGCGTCTGGGAGCTCGCGTCTGGGAGCTTGGCCACGCCTCCTGCGGCGTTTGGGAGCCCCCTCCAAAAGATTCCAGAGAACTACCCCCCCTCTGCTTCTGGGAGGGGGGTGACCTGGGCTGGGTCGGTGCCGAGCTGCGTCTGGTTCTGGTGGATATGGCGATCGCACAGGCCGCAATTAGTGGGGCGGCTGACCTGTTAATCCGCTCTTGCCTCCTCTCACTCTCCTGGCAGACCAGGACCCAGCCCTCTGCTTCCCCGGCGGGGATGGGCCGTTCGCTCGTGGAGGCCAGCACTACATAGGGGGCAAGATCTTCCATCCAGCGCTGGTGCTACACGAGCTCCGCCAGGATTTCCTCGACGGTTAGCCACGCTGCGTCCTTTTTTACGGTCTCTCAATCTGTCATGGTTGCGTAGCGGTGGGAACAGGACACATGCGCGAGGCTCTTCTGACATATTTATTAAATAACAAAGACCGGGTTTAAACAGAGAAACACACGCCGTGACTGGCGTGATCAACACACAAACATCGAGAGACAACACAGGGTATTTAGGAAACAAGCAGGTATTTAAACACTTAGTAATCAAGGGGAGACAGACGAGGAACAGCTGGTAACATTTAACATAACT
>JAOUQW010000046.1:7933277-7947732 GCA_028565825.1 Olivaichthys viedmensis | reverse complement strand
GTACAATCACTAATGAATTGACTATAAATATAGTGTTAGTACTATGAATCATGAAAAGTCTATTTAACAAGATAAAAAGACTCAATAGCTATGAATAAGCTAAATTAAACAGCTATGTTTTAAAATCACCTAACATTTTCTGGAACACTATTCCAGAGTTTAGGGGCGATATAAGAAAAACATCTTCTATCGGCTGAGCTGATGCTCGGGATTAACACTAGACCTGCCTCAGCTGAGCGAAGCGCTGGAGATGGGCTGTACTGCTTCAGAAGATCAGCAAGATACACCGGAGCTAAACCAGTTTAGAGCTTTAAGCAATAAGCAGGACTTTAGTGTATGCGGAACTTAACAGGCAGTCATAAAATTTGTTTAACTGTTTAATCTGATATGTCAACTACAAGGATATGTCAACTATAAGGATAGAGAAGCTGACGGACCTAGTAACGCTTCTCCTTTCCAGCTAATTGTTTGTTCATTACTCTACGAGTTTGGTTTTTATCTAGTCACTTAAAACTGTGTACAATAAAAACAAACATACTAGAGCTCTCTCTCTCTCTCTCTCTCACACACACTAACCCGATCACCAAATAACAGACTTAACGAACGCTTTGACTTTTTGAACGTTATTTATTTAATAAAGACGTTTTTAGCAATCTAACCACTTTAACAAAAAATAGGGGCACCTATTCTTGACACAACGGCACCATTTATCAAGACACTGACCTACATTTAATGACTTTATAGGTACCCTGAGTGGATGATGGCTACTTTCTTTCCATTATTTTGTTAAACACCTTAGCCTAGTTAGCATGTTTATCACTAGTGACAACAGATACCAATAGCTAAAAACAAAATGTGGCAGTCTAAATAACGAGTCGCAAATGTAGAATTCTGAATTGCAAATTAAGACACGTCTACTCGTGATAAATATAAACCAGGCCTGTTGAGTTCCACTCAAAACAAATTCCTCTCGGTCAAGCTCTGACTGATATGGCAATAAATATTAAAAATGTGATTTTATTTTTTATTACAAATTTCAACATATAATAATTACACACATGTGTACCTTGAAACATGAAGTTCGCTCATGAGCAAAAGGCAGTGAACAGCAGCGTGCATGGAAAATATGTCAATAATAAAAGCCTTTAGTGGCCTTAATCCTCATTACTACACAGCAGCGGCAATACATTCAGAAATGATAAACGACAGTATTTCTGTGGGGGTGTGTCCTCACCTGTTCTTTGACCTCCATGTTGTGCTCTCCCTCCAGGATCAGTGTGACTGCCTGCATGATCTGCTTCCCATGGGAGCTCATGATCTGATCTATGTGCTAGAAAAGAGATGGAGAGAGGATTAGCGCGAGTGTGTGACTGGCATTGGCAGAGAAGGCTTATAATCTTATTAACTTCAGAGAGGTCTTATGTTTGTGTGCACGGAGAGCGTGAGAGTGTAATCGAGTTCTATCGAAGCATAATGATGGTGCATGACAGAGAATATGGGAGTTGACGTTCATGTGGGACAGCAGACTAAAGTGTGCATGTGTATCTGATTACAGGGGTGGGTGTGGCCAGAGTATCTTTAGGAGAGAGCGGGTGTGGCCGGAGTATCTTTAGGAGGAGGCGGGTGTGGTCGGAGTATCTTTAGGAGATGATGGGTGTGGTCAGAGTATCTTTAGGAGGAGGCGGGTGTGGTCAGAGTATCTTTAGGAGGAGGCGGGTGTGGTCAGAGTATCTTTAGGAGAGGGCGAGTGTGGTCAGAGTATCTTTAGGAGGAGGCGGCGGTCCTGAGCACAGCTCTAGTGTCAGTGTCCAGTTCAGTACATTGATGTGTGTATATTTTAATATGGCGTTTGTATGATTATGTCATCATGTAAATGTGTGTGTGTCTCACTGGCCGTGTGGAGAGCAGGTTGCGCAGCAGGCCCAGGGTCTTCATGAGCACGTTGGTGTCTGGGTCCGAGAGGAGCCGGAAGAGCTGCTCTGTTCCCAGCGCTCTCATGATCTCCACCTTTACCTTCTGATCGGCCTGGAAAGCCATGTTCTACACACACACACACACACCTTATATAAGCACACAGTCTTTACGCAGGCTGCCAGTAAGGTGCATTCAAACACAGCAGTTCTCACCATAAGAGCCCAGATGCCGTTGACCCTCAGTGCAGGACTGTCGCTTTGCGTTAAACTGCATAGTAAATCGATCACCCCGGACTCCAGGATGGGCTGCACACACGCAACAGTTCCAGTTAAATAAGGCCAACGTGGGACTAAAACATTGTGAAACAAACGTCAGTAAAATCCTTGGGTGTGTGTTCATCCCTGACCTCTTTGCTGGGTGAAAACTCCAGTAACAGGTTGCATAGTGTTGAAGAGGCCATGACCAGCACCTCATCTGGGGCATTCTGTAATAACTACACACACACGCACACACGCACACACGCACGCACACACGCACGGGCACGCGCACGACAGTCAGAGAAGCCCATCATCATGAACACTATCACAATACCAAAAGCGTTATCCAAATGTCACACCTTCATTAGCGGCTTCCACACTGCATGATCGTGGAAACTCGTCCTCAGCTGCTGTACCGATCTCGACAAACTGTGGAGACATCTGAAGAGACGAAACGCAACAGAAAAGGAACAATGAGAGTGTATATATAGAAAGCAATGCACATTTAACACACTTGAGTGTTAAGACCAGGGAAAGCACTAAAATGTGCAGTGCAAGGGCCCAGGCCTCAAGTTGGAGAGAACCTCAGTAAGATAAACTGCTACAAGAAATATGTAAAAACATGGATGTGGGCAGGAGACGCAGCCAAAAGTAGCTTTAGACGGAGTAAGATACCTGACGGCGGCTAAGCGGACCTTGATGCTGGACTCAGACAGGCCACTCACTATCCTGTCCATCATGTTCTCCGTCTCCGTGATCTGCGGGGAAGGAAAGAGAGGATCCAGAATGCTGCTGAGCACACAACACAGGCTGGAGAACCGATACGGTGCATCAAAGTGTTTTTTTTGTTGTATTTTTTTTACGACAACTACAGGAAAGAACAGCTTTCTAGGCTTTTATAGAATGTATAGGTTTCCAACACAGGAACCATTCAGGAGTTTTCGGCGCATTCCCACCACTGGAACCAGGGTTGAGTTGAGCTTGCAAACAGCTACTGGATTTATAACCTGAAGCAAGAGAGACTACCCAGGCCTCATGCTAAAATGTTGGATACACTGCGCAGTTTGCATCACTTCTGTTATTTTACATAATGTCACAGTACGGTGGCATCACAAACTCATTCACTACACAGTTCTCGTTCAGGACAGTTCAAGAACTCGGGTTTCTCAGAAGGTTCTGTAACCTCTGGGGAAACGTGTTTTACGAGTTCCTCAATAAAGGTGTGGAACGCCAATCACAAGGTGGAGCAGGAGGGAAACAGTGGGATCTGGTGTTATGAGTTGAGGTAATTGCATGAGCTGCGAGTGGACTTGGGCAGAAGATGGCTCACTTTTTTCCTAATGTCTTCATCATTCGAGCCGAGAGAGGCGTAGAGTTTGAAGGCTGCTTGCCTCAGCTCGTGAGCATGCTTCAAGTCATGATCCAGCTAGAGTGAGAGAGTAGGAGGACACAGACCGATTCAGCCAAAAAAAACACAACTGTTGCAAATAGTTCATGAAAAAACCCTGACGTTCTAATTAACCAGCTCACAGAGCTGGAACCAGTCCTATTAGATTTGCCCCTCCTTAATCATAAGCCTCCTTAATCAAATTAAATGTGCACTTCATTGTAATCACTGCAGCTTCCCCATAGTACAGAAATACATACAACTCTACATGAGCATGTTATTCAAGGGTTATAAATGCTTTATGATGCCTTCAAATGGTGACCTTCAAATGCCAATGAATAAATAAAATCAGACAATTGTGTGAGTGTGTGTGTGTGTGCGCGTCTCACCCTCTTGATGTCGGTGATGGCGCTGACTGAGCTGGGGTATTTGAAGTAGTCGGCGAGCATGGCCACCAGGTGATCCGTGACGCTCGCTATCCTCTGGAGCTCCACGTCCGGCTCCATCAGGTAGGCCAGTGTCTCCGCCCCCTCCACCCGCTCCTCCAACAGCCGGTCCTTACTGCACATCCGCACTAGGCACGGTAGAGTCTGAGTGTGCGCGCACGCACACACACACACACACACACACACACACACACACACACACACAGAGACAAAAGAAGTGATTCAGATAATAATACAGCTCCAATCTGGTCTGTACATTTAAATTTGATTTAATACGGACTTATTCTGATATTTCATGAAACTGTTTATCTACAAATTATATTATTGAACCAAATGATGTCTTTTGAAGCAAGTGTGCACAATGCTAAACTGGTAGCTATAAGCTTCCCTTACTTCTTAGCTGCATTAGCCTCGCAGCTCCAGTGCAAAGCTAAAGAAGCAAACTTCAGACACCAAACCAATGTTTTGTCAATTTAAATTTTTGGCCAAACTATTCCTTTAAAAGAGAAGCCAGTACCATGCTAAGGGGTCTGTAAGATAACCCCTTTTTTAACAGGTGTTCTTGTGTAAAGCTTTGCCCTGATGCAAAATTATGGCCAAGACAGCAGTCAAGAATGATCTTCCTAACAGATGGAGATTAGAGTTTGGCCTGTTGTGGCCTACCTTTAGTATGATACAGCAGTCATCTGTCCTGATGGCTCCCGCTCGACACATATACGTTAAACTGAGAGAGCGAGAGAGAAAGACAAAAAAAAGAAAGAAAGGAGAGAGAGAGAGAATATTGGTACAGGCAACAAACTAATACTGAGGAAAGATTCCAAAACCTACAATTTCTGTTAATTTCTCTGCATTACAATTTAATTTTTTTTAACAACCAGCAGATGGCAGTACAAACCCAGAGATAGTTCTAGAAATTTAAATAAATATACGTTGAATGCCCAAACTATTCTCACACATGCACAGGAGGTGCACAGGAGGTGGTCTGTGTGTGAGTATGAGTGAGACTCTCACCATTTGGCTGCTGTCAGCTGCATTTCGATGGGTTTATCCCTTTGCATCATTTGCACAAAAACCTGAGAGAGCAGCTCCCCGTCCACCAGCACTGAGGGTTTTACACACACACACACACACACACCATTAACATTTACAAGCCTGATTGACTGAATACTAACAAAAAGGTCTACTGACACTAAAGAGTGTGAGAAGCGGGAGAAAAGCAGAGACCCTCTCACCATTCACCAACGTCACGGAGACCTGAGGGTTCTCGTACGCTAGGACGGAGAAACATTTTAACGCCTGCATTCGTACCTGCAGAGGGAGGAGAGAGAGAGAGAGAGAGAGAGAGAGGGAGAATGACTGCCACGGTTTAACAGCATAAGATAGCACATTGCTGTTTTGTGCTGGGTGTGTGTCTTGAGTCTTGTGTGAGGTACCTTATAGGATGGAGAAGTGAGCAGTGGTGCGATGTTCTCGATTGCACCATTGTTGAACAAAACTGTCTGATGCTCTGAAGTCTAAACAAAACACAGACAGGCAAAATTGAGGAGGTCAAAAAGCCATGAAGACCCAGAGCAGGGTACAAAAAGCACACAAGAACAAAAATTACGAACCAAATTAATAACACTAGGAAGACGGCACTTAGATTAATCCATTACATTTAAGCTCAGTGTTCAACAAACAGGATCTTTCTCCATTGCAGGGCCAAAGTTGTTAAGATCGAAACAAACAAATAACCATTTGCTCTATTAAAGAAATGCTTCTGTGAAAAATCATATTTACACAATTTTCCACTTACCCTAAATGTAGACGATCAGGCCAGACATGTTTAGCGTCCAGCATTTGCTTCTTTACATTTGCACTGGAGTTTTAAGACTGATGTAGCTAACAAGTAATGGAAATCTCTCTCAACCTAAATCTAAAACCTAAAACCTAAACCCCACATCTTCATATTTGTTCAGCTATGTGTAATCTCGTTTTGAAATAAAACAGCAGTGTTGATCTGTTTTCACAAGTTCACAGTGGCACTAAATTATCTCCTACATAACCCCCAGCTTTACGGTACAATTCTACCAAAAAAAAAACCCATATAATACTATATACTATACTATAACATAATATTATAGGAATAATATCATTCCAATTTGAACTGAAATTTCTGAAAAAAACATGTCCTAACTCTCAAACTACACCTGCGGCAAGTGAAACACTGTATAAAGTTAGAATTTTTGGCATTGTATAAATCAGATTTTTTTTTTACATTTCTTTAAAACAGTAAGGCTGCAGAAATGTGCCTGCTTCCTAAATGTGCAGTGAGTTTTGCTGAGGCTACTATTATTAGCACCAAGCGGTGTTTTAAAGTCAAGAACATTCAACAAAAAGTGTTTAAATGGCACAGTGGTGTTTTGACAGAAATGAGTAGTAAAATATCAGAGCTGGAAATTACAGCGATCAGAACGCAGCCTCTTTCCTCAAAGATGAAGTCTGTGTGTGTGTTACCTTGCAGCAGTGGGAGAAGATCTGGGTGATGTACTCCTGTGTGCCCTGCGACCGGCTCAGCAGAGACATCAGGTGAGGGATCACAGTGGGGTCCTAATGTGAAGAAACACAAGTGCGACTGTGTTAATAAGTGTTATAAAAAGTCTGAATATGTCCATGTCTACAGCTACATTTACAGCTGCTGAAGCCTCATTTCTAAAAAGGTTTTGTACAATTTCATGGATCTGATCTTAAATGACGTACGTAAGATTTACGCAGCCTGAAACTGACACACAAATATTTTTAGACGTACGAAAACTGAAAAGTGTGTGTTCAGTGATGCACCAGTGCATGATCACAAACGAAGGTTTGCGCGCATACTTTTCAGTTTGCGTTTCACTTTTCTTCCTGATGCAGGACTTTTAGTCATGCCACTGTAAAAGGAGTGACAATGATTTAATTGATGAATGTTAATCAATGTGAAGGAAAATCGAAGACACAGCTGACATTAAAATTGACAAAGAAAAACGCAAGAACTCAGTTGTGAGTATAGGAAACTAAAGGTTTGCATTAACAATTTAATTCCCAATGACTAAATATTAGAGGTGTAACGATGCATCGTGACACGATACATCGCCATGCAAAGACGGGATGATGTGCATCGTGGAGATCTGCGATATCAGGTGTATTCAATTAATTAATTATTATCTACTGCAATTGCACTGTTTGACCACCAGAGGTCGCAATCAACGTAGCCCACACCAGCACGTCATGTGACACTCCTAACTTTAGCCTCTTTATTAGAAACAGGTGAAGGGGAGGGGAGTGAGAAGCCGTCCCCAGAAATTGACGAGAAATCGGGTTTTGACCAAAATTTGGTTTTTCTGCCTGTAATATACTTTGACACCTCTACCTTAAGAAAACATAAATATATTTCACGACATGGAAATGTTTCCATTTGCTCGCTAACCCTGCCTATAGGCTACAGTCCAAGTATGGTGACGCTGCTATTAAAGTCCTTTTTTTTTTTTTTTTAAACCAGGAATTTTAAACCTCTGGTTCCTGACATTTTCTTGGATTCCTAAATATTATTTTTTTGTTTACAAATATATGCAGGCAAAAATGAACATTGTTTATACTTCAGAAATAAAAAAGGATTTATTTTCAGTCATTTTTCTTTATTTGAGTATCGTGACAATATCGAATCGTGAACCCAGTGTCGTGAATCGAATCGTGAACAAAGTGCATCGTTACACCCCTACTAACTATGGTATTAAATAAATAAATAAATCATCATATATGAATTTGTGGTGAAATAAATGTGCGTGTTGCCATTTTAACGTGTTATCAATAAGTTAACTATGACGCGACTTTCACCTCTTCGTTCTAATGTCGTTAATCACGATCTATAGTTATCTATATACACCTGTGCAGAAATCTGGGAATAGTACAGAGCCATGGTTGTACTCGCTCTTTTAGAGACCGTGCCACTTCCGACGTGTTTTCCAAAAATCAACTTAGACTTGAGTGACTTCTGCGTTGCTATTGGCTACCAATTTCAACAGAAAAATTACCATGACTAATGACTTAACCAATATTAAGATGAATTACTCGTGTCCCACTATATCAGGATATTTAAGGCCGTTCTCTAGGCGGAGTTGCGGCACGGGCGTGTGCTTTTAAAATGATTTGCGATTAATTACCAGGCCACTTACGGGAATGTTTTAGAAAAGTTTTTTTCTGTGGGATGGACATTTCATACGTTGTGTGTAGAAACTTGTAGGAAACAATTCAACGTCCACATTTAGGATTATTCTATGCACGGCCTTATACATGAGGCCCTCGGCTTTTCATTCGAATGCAGGAAGCCAGTGGAGGGAATGCAGCAGTGGAGAAATGTTTTTTTTCTTCGTCTTACCGTGTAGAGTAGCTGCACCGGAGTGACAGGACTGATGAAGACTGTTCTTAAGCAGCGTAGACAGGCCTCAATGAAGACAAGGTCAGGACACAAGAGACCTGCCACACAAGTCACAACTTATATAACCTGCAGAGCTTTCACCAAATGAGTGGGAGAGACAGTAAGAGAGGGAAAAGGAGAGAGACCTTGCAGCAGGGCGGGGATGATGTGACAGTCCACCAGGGACTTGATGTTGTTCTCCGTGCCCATGGCCAGGCTGCCCAACACCACCGCACATTCTGTCCTCAACTCTGCGCTAGACGAGCCCTGCTGGAGTAAATACAGGAGCCTGGAAACACACACACACACTATTTAATACAGTCTATATAGTCAATACAGTTCTACTATTAAAGAAGCATTTCACCCAAACTTTCTGCCATGGTTTACAACAGCCACTGTCGATCAGCACGATGTTATGACCATTGCATAGATTATTAAAAACAATTCCTACGTTCTGCAACACAAAGTGTTTTCGTATAACATAGTCATATAATCTTCTCGAAGATCCGGCCTTTGCAGTTATAATCACTAAATGGCTCTAGCCCGAATCTGAATCTCGGCAAAAGTGAAATTTCGGCTATGACAAGAGAACTACATGATCAGGGTCTTTATACAGGGGGCTGTTTGGGCTACACCCGGCATTATAGCATGTACCTGGACTCCTTTCCAGATCAGTTCAGAGCCCCAACATAATCAACACTGACCATGTAGTATGTACACAGAAGCGACGGTGCTGATGTCATGTCGTATGAAAGCTGTGCCATGCTTATGTGCTATTATTAGCACACAACTACTACAAATCTGTGTCCTACTGTTTACTTGATCAAAAGACAGGTGCTGCTATATTCAGCTGTGTCGGTACACAACGTGACTCTCGTGGCTGAATGCAGGGCAGGCGTGACACAGCCTACCTGGGCACGGCTCCCAGCACAATCAGGTTGGCCTTCTGTTTGTTGTTTCCGATGACGGCATTCTTCATGTCACTGTCAAAACAATTAAAAATAATAAATAAAAAAAATAAAAAAACTTGTTTAATACATTCAGCTAAATATTACACTGCACTCTTAAACTAAAACTAACTGTTGCTGTCTGTTCGGACCAGGATACTGATTCATGATATTTCCCCAGAGTGTGATATGACTGCTCAAGAATCAGGTCATCCCTCCCAGTATTACTGTTCACATTAGTATACAATAGGCCTGGGCCCAGGTTATATGTAAGGTTAGTTTGTAGGAGTTCATGCTGACACGCCCAGCTGCTACAGGTAACTATACACCATTCAAATGACCTCTTTATAAAAACCGCAACTGGCATACAACATGGCTCCACCCCTCTACACAAACACGGCTGCTTGTAGAAAACATCGAGTAGCAAATGCTCTTTGGAATTGAAACGTAAAATGGCATGGCTATAAAAAAAGTCAGCGCAAAACTATCAGGCTGAAGTATAAGGCAAAACATACAACAACGTCCTGTTTACAAATTTGCAGGGAAGTAGCAAAAATGATGATTATACATTACTATACAGAAAGCCTACTCAACGCATTTCCATGTTGACTTGGAAATTCTATTTTTTATATTTGCATTTTGCAAAACTCTCTGCGTTTCCATGAAAACAGAATCCACGATGCCCAATTCATTATATATTTTAATCGTGATAGGTTTTGGCTTCCTCATTTAGCTTAGCAAACGTTAAGCTCTATAGTTAATTGGCTATTGTAAGATATAGTTGATTTGTTTTTTTACTGACTCTGGTGCATTAATGCTGCCTTCACATGCCCCTTGAATGATCCTATTACCCATTTATAAAGCGTATGCGTATTCAAGCGCACCGCTAACATTAGAGAGTTAGCTGGCCTGATCCAACTTCTTCTATTGTAAAACTCTACATAATAAACCAGTGGTTATAAATGTTAGCAAGTGTCTGTGGCCTAATTAGTGATTACCAAAACAATGTTGTCTTTAGAGGAAGAATAATAATAAAAAATGTAAAGACTTTAAAAGACATGTTAAAGTGCAACTTCTAGGTCGGGAACTCGTATTTACAATAGCTCCGATGAAGGCTGTATAAAATCACAAGCTCCCCAATAATACGTTTTCACAGTCTGACCAATCACAGCGCACTCTGAATTCTCCGGTCTCCGTTTCCCCAAACGTGTAGAGAATGCAAAGGCAGTTGGCCGTTTGGCTACACAGGTGAAAATAAGATCACTAGACGAGGTCACGGCATATTTATATATTTATATTTATTTATTTGAAGTTTAATTGTGTTTATACGCAGCATTTAAAAGATCCACTCGATTAATGTGACTAGAGGAGCGGTTTTCTTGCGATTTCAATACAGGCAATATAATATAATGCACATCGCGACAGAAAAGACTGTTGCGTGTTGATTTAAAATGATAAAATAATAAAGCGATTTTGTTCCCAAATGGACCGAATGAACAAATAATGTGGTAAATAATCGTGATTTTAATATCGAGCAAAAATAACTGTGACGATCATTTCCGCCTTCATCATGCAGCCCTACAAATCTCATATGGATGTGAGAAGCTTAACTGATGCCCGTTACGTCAGAGGACATCTTCTAGTGGAAAAGTACTGATGGAGCAGTCCGTTAGCAGGCGGCTAGCCGTAACCAGAGCAGCGGGCTAAAAATAAAGATGCAAAGATCTTAATGCCTTGACGCCAAGATCTTCAACACGTTCACGCCGCAACAACCAATGTGAATGTGAACAGATACACACTCACGTTCATTGACTCAGTCAAGAATGCAAATGAAACACACTTTCATTTTGATCCTGTCTTGCTCTCTATAACCACAGGCACACGTCAGTACAGGCTAATCGTTAACTACCCAGGCCTGAGGAGACACTCGGACGTACAGAGAAGGACCACGCACAAACGTTTCCGCACATACTCACATGACTCCTTGCAGCACTTTCTGTGGGTCGGGGTCGAAGAGCCGGTCAACATAATGGCGGCTGGTGGCTGTGACTTCCTGCATAGTGACAAGACAACAAGAACAACAGGCACGAATCAGCGCATTCAACTCACTTTGAAGCCCAGAACATAAAACTGCTCAGAGAGGCAGAGCGGCAGGGCGTAGGCTGGCAAACCCCCGTTCTGCCCACCGGTAGCCATCGCAGGCTCGCTTGGGCACGAAACGCAGATCCGACACCTGATAAGTCTGTTTGCCTGCGGTCCTCAGTGGACAGAAGTTTCTAGAAGGAGTGGGAAGGAACCCCGTAGGAACTCCTCATGACACGAGCATAGTGGTCTGAGACTCAGCAGGAAACATTTGGGCTCGAATATCAACCCAGGCATAGCAGAGCGCCTTACGCAAGCAGTAATACCAGGCACAAGGGCGAGTCAGCTAATGTTTTGAAAACACAGTCTTCATGTGTACATGACAGCAATCAAATAGTGAACCTGTTCCATACACGAGAACCTAATGAAAATTGAGGTTGGGAGCCTAATGAGGTTGGGGTTTTGTTTGCATTAGTATCTTCTCCTGATCTCGTCCTTTTTGAGGACTGCTGACAGTCACATGACAGCGCAAGGGCTCATGAGAATCACATGACACCCGTCAACAGGTCACAGAAACCCTAAACACACTGACAGTGACGCAACTGTTCCTGTGGTTGAACTATTCCCTAGATGGTGCATAATGGGTCATTTGTACCACCCGAGGTATGTTGTTTGGATGCTAACCTATCACAGTGCATTGGAGGATTTCATGGGTGTGCTGGACATTCTCCGTTATGCTTTCGGACATGAATACAAAAACGGTAAAACTTTCCAAATAACGCACTATGTAGTGAATATAGTGTGGTTTCAGACATGGTCTCATTTAGCCAGTAGTCTTGTGCGAACTTGTCCGTCTACCTTAACATAAAATATGACCTATTCATTCGTTCATGCAGTTCACACTGTCACCAAGTTCAAACTCTTGCTAAATGAGCTGTTGAAGTGTAGGCTACGCATTATATTTAAAATTTAAAAAAAAATAACAATAAGTATCAGCATCTGTGCCGATACTAGCTTGAAACGCTAGATCTGTATCGGATCAGATTTGACATTTTCCAATCCGATCACTACTGACGTATTTTATGCCGTGAACGTGTTTTATGTTGACTGACACGCAACACAGATCACGCCCTTGTCGTCCTGAAGTTGTGCATAACTTGGCAAGAGACACTTGCAGAGTGGACTCGGTTACTAAGAGGATGTCGGTATCTGATCAGTATCAGGTACCGAGTGATACTCAGAGCTCTGATATCAAAAAAAAAGGAAAAAGTGCGATCGGTGCTTCCCTAAAAATAAAAGTACTGTAAAGCTTTGTGTAGTGCGAGAGGAAGAACTTAAGCCAGGCCATAAAGGGCGGTGCTTACTTTACAATAATTTTCCTATCTCATTCACAAAGCCTCCATCACCTCCTATAAAACCCATCAAATGAGACTGATGACAGATCCTTTTTGCCATACATGCGATACTCGAACCAGGGGAGCTCACCTGCAGTCCTGGAGATCAGATCAGCTCACCTGGCTTGAAGAGTTAATAGAATCTTGCATATACTTTGGAAAAACTAGCTTCTTGTCCCACACTGAAAATGGGCTGACTGGCAACTCGGGGATGTGTACTGCATCGCCGTTTCATTCTGCAAATTCCTTCCTGCACTCAAGTATCCCATCTGACATGCAGGACACAATCCTGATCCAGCCTACGTGGATTTCCCAACCTACAGAGGCTGGCTGCATTTAATAGCCTGCTTGAGTTTGGTATTGAAGGCGTTCATGCATGCCATTAAAACGTCCAACATATCAAATAGCTTCCGACTCGCTTTCTGTGCACTGCACGGGCTAGGACAGAATGGCCTCTACGTTTTATTTAGTGCCATGTCCAACATGGAGCAAACTGGGATACAGCCCAGCACATTTCTCGCCACACTCCATCCGAGAAGCAACAAGACAGGGGGCGTTTCCACCTCACCAGCGGCTACTTCCAGCTAGCCTGCTAGCCTGCTAGCCTGACAGATGCACAGCACAAACTCACGTTTTGGTTCTCAGCTAGCCTGCTAGCCTGATATGTCGGTGAAACGTGCTACAACTAGCATTGTGCTAAAACCAACGTTTTACCAAAGCAGACCCCCTCCAGCCCCAACCCGGCTAGTCATCCAGCACTCGTACACGGCTAGCATAGCAACCCCGTAAACTAATCCAACTTACTCGCTACTAGCAAGAGCGCTAGCTGATTAGCTCAGAAGCTAATTCTGGTCTAGTTTCTCATTTCGGTTCAGTAACTAAAATGTCTTATTTATTCTGCAAGCAAAGAAAAAGAAGAAAGGAGGGAAGGGGAAAGGTTTGCGCGCCGGTGAAATGAAGTTAGCGAGTGGAGCGGCGCCGCGCTGCAGGTCCCGCGGCATATCGTCTCCGCGCCGCGCCGCTCCGCTCCACTCGCTCCGGGTGACCGTCAGCCAACCTCGCGCGCACGAACCTGCGACTTCATGCCACGAGCTCGGCCCAGCGCGCGCGCGCTCACGCGGCTCACGCGGCACACGCTCGGGGGCGCCACGTCGCACACCGTGCACGCACAAACGCGTGAGTTTGTTCGGGAGAATGCGGCAGGGACTCACGGACAGCACGCTGATGCGCAGAGGGGCCTCCAGCAAGCACGCCATCTCTCTCTCCCCTGCGCGAGGGCACGATCCGGAGGCGCACTTTCCACACGCTCCGCCCCGATAACCTGCCATGTTCACCCGGCGCCATGCAGCCTGGACACCAGACTCACTGAAATACTGTGGCCATCCTCATCATCCTCATCATCCTCATCATCATTATCATCATCATTATTATTATTATTATTATTATTATCATCATCATCATCATCATCATCATCATCATTATCATTATCATTATTATTATTATTATTATCATCCTCCTCCTCCTCCTCCTCATCCTCATCATCACTATCATTATCATTATTATCATTATCATTATTATTATCATCCTCCTGCTCCT
>JAOUQW010000046.1:7922577-7931318 GCA_028565825.1 Olivaichthys viedmensis | reverse complement strand
GCTGGGATATGAAGAATCAATTTCACTGTACTGTACTTGTATATGTGACAATAAAGGAGCTTTCTATTCTATTCTAAGATCTAAGAAGGAGTTACCGGAGAAGTTGCTTACCTGGCTGTTTGCACTTCATCACAACAACAGCAACCCCATCAACACCTCCGGATATGAAAATAGCCGTGGAAGGCTGCTGCCATGGCGAGCTGGACAAGATCTACGAGACCATTGGTTACCTGGAGCGTAAAGAAGGCGTGAAGGTGGATCTGCTGCTGTGCTGCGGGGATTTCCAGGCCGTGAGGAATGAAGGCGACCTGAAGTGCATGGCGGTGCCACACAAGTACAGGCACATGCAGACGTTTTACAAGTAAGCAATCGGAGTCTTATAAATCTCAGACTTTTTTTGCGTCGTTGATTTCGTGTCTGATATCTTGTGCATTGGGTTGTGAAGGTACTATTCGGGGGAGAAAAAAGCGCCGGTCCTGACCATCTTCATCGGTGGCAACCATGAGGCTTCTAACCATTTGCAGGAGCTTCCCTATGGAGGCTGGGTGGCCCCGAATATATATTATTTGGGTAAGGTACAATGTGTGTGTGCAGAATTTGAAAGAGGTGTCCAGCTGTGCTTCTGCAGGTTTTAGTTTCAACCCTATTCTAATGTAACATGCCTAATAATAATAATAGTATGAATAACTAGAAGACTTGGGGTTGAATTGTATCTAACTCTGGCAGAAGCATAGATCTCTTCGAGCAGGGCGACACACCTCCTGATGTAAGCACCCGTCCATGTATTGCGCCGTTTGAACATTTCCTCCCATCGTGCAGTGCAAATTTCAAAGTGGACTGTTTTTACTCGTCTGGTTTTTGCAGGTTATGCTGGCGTCGTTCGCTACAGAGGCGTAAGGATCGGCGGCCTTTCGGGAATTTTCAAAACCCACGATTACAGAAAAGGTAAGGCAAATATTCCAAAAATATACAATCCTTGCAGATGCGGAACCAAGGTGTTGGTATTAAATCTCTATCCATTTACAGGGCACTACGAGTTTCCACCGTACAATCAAGAAACCCTGCGCAGTGTCTACCACATTAGAAACAGCGACGTCTTTAAGCTTAAACAGGTAACAGATCTGGCGAGGATAAAGGTTAAGGTCTATAGAGGAAAAGTGTGTGACACAAAGCGTGTGTAGATACAGTGATCTACACAAGCACAATTTCTAGAAAAAATAAAATTACTAATATGTTTTGCCAACTTCACCACGGCAGATCCAGATGCCCATAGATGTGTTCATGACTCACGACTGGCCGCGGGGAATCTACCACTACGGCAGCACTGAGCAGCTGCTGAGGAAGAAACAGTTCCTGCGTGAGGAGGTGGAGTCGGGCACGTTGGGCAGCCCGGCCGCCGCTGAGCTCCTCAATCACCTGCAACCCAGTTACTGGTTCTCTGCCCATCTGCACGTCAAGTTCGCAGCGCTGATGCAGCATGAGGTACGGCCACGAGTCTGTGGTGCCGATACAATGCTGATTCAGAGCTGGAATGATCAGGATAATAGCCTGCAGTTGTAGATGTTTTGTATGCATTACGGCTTAACTTTGTGTCTATAGGCCAAGAGCAATGCTTCTCCTAAGACCACGAAGTTCCTTTCCCTGGACAAGTGTCTTCCGCATAGAGACTTCCTTCAGGTAATGTCCTGATGCAGTAATACTGGCTCTACAGTACAAGTATTTCTTGACACATGTACCAAATGCAGTATTCAAGTGGATTATGTGACAAGAAGGAATGGCTAGCATTGATAAGGTGATTTTTATTTCATAAGAAATGTTTTGACATTGTAGATAGTGGAGATAGTGGACAGACCTGGTTCCTCTGAACAGCTGGAGTATGATCCGGAGTGGTTAACCATCTTGAAGGCCACCACCCGGCTTCAAAAGCCCTCGCCCAACATCTGGTACCCGCCGGAGAATAACAGCCTTCACGCCCGGTAAGGAACCCATTACTACACATTGTGCGACCCGGTATTGCTACTCATTGCGATATGCTTTGCAGTGTATTAAAACTGATGAATCAGTGATGTGTTGTGGGTAAAGATGGGCCGAAGTTAATCTCTGGCCTTAGTTGACTGTGCTTTTCCTTTAGCTGGGACTACAGTGCGTCAGAGGAGGCCATGATGGAGGTAGTGAGCGCTTTAAACGGCGAGCTCGGCATCCCTGAGAACTTCAGCCCGACGGTGCCAGCCTATGATCCCTCTCGGCCTCAGCCCCACGCCCCCCCGGTCTACTGCACCAATCCCCAGACCACGGAGCTGTGTGCCACCCTCGGCCTGACCGACATCTACGCCCTGGCAGGCCAGAGCGGGCAGGACGCCGCAGCCTCGACAGAGGACGGAGCAACCGAAGAGGAGGAGGACGAGGACAACCGAAGCTCGGGTAGCGTGGACGAGCCCAGCGAGTACCCCACTGACACCTCGATCCTCTCCAGCTCCTACAACCCCGACGAGATTACCATCGAGGACGAGTGGGATGAGGAAGAGGAGGAGGAGAGGAAGGAGGGAGTGGAGGAAAAGGAGAAGGGGACAGACGCAGTGGTCCCGGAGGCTCCAGCGGGAGCTCAGGACAGCGACAGGGACAGCAGCCCCCAGCGAGAGGCAGCGGGCAGGCTGGTCTTACCACCCCCTCGCATGGCATCAGAGACGGATGATTTGGCTTTCGGTGTCCCTCCACCGTCTGCCTCTACGCCGTCCTCCAGCTGTTTCTCCCAGACGAGCTCGGAGGAAGAGGGAGGTGCGCCACCAGCCAGAGTGCCCAAGCGCACTAGTGGAGAAACCAAGGGAACGTTCAACCCCACGGGCAGCACACCCAGGATCAAACGACGCAACCAGACCATCTACGCAGCGGGCGACGATGAGGAGAGCTAGGAAGAGGGTGAATGAAGAAGTTTATAGACGGATGCAAATTCATTTTTTGGTTACCCCAGAGAGCTTTTTAGTGTTTTCTTTTAAAATGTAATTTCTTTCATTTAAGGACATTTCTTTAACGAATAATGGACTTAAGGGTTTTAGAGTATATACGCAGCAAAAACCATTATTTTAGTTTTGTGATTGTTTTATGTTTTCGACTTGCTGCTGTCATTGTCTTCACATGCTTGTATGATGTACTCCGTGTCATGATGTGTTTATTGCTCATGATAAACATTTCATCATCAATTATTTTATGTCCTGCTTTTAAGTTTTTGAATTGGAATCAAGATCTTGTAGGACGTTAGAAGGTTGAATATTTTAGACAGGACGGGACCCTCCATCGACTTTAACATGCAGTATGTCTGAAGTCAAGTGACGTATTTTAAATCAAACATTTTTAAGTTGTCCCACGTGACGTAGTATATTATACGTATATGTATTAAACAATTAAGAAGGCTGCCCATATTTAGTAGCAAGTAAGTTGCTACTAATGAAAAATAAAATTCTGTTGAATTCCCCTCCCATATGAGGGTAGAACGAACATCAGCATTGTAAACAGTCGCATTTACACTTGAATTGGATTTTAATTTGTGCTATTGCACACTTTAGATGTAGAAGTGTATCCAAGCTGCAGGCTCATCAGCAGCTTCAGCGCGGGTCTTGCTAGTACAACACAATTAAATGTGACATGAGTGCTAAGGACTAAGACTATTTCACTAATTGCTCCACTATTAGGAAAAAAGGTTCTACATAACTTTTGAGGTTTCCCAAAGAAGGACAAACCAAGAACCCTATCTAGGGTGCTAGATGGAGTATAATCACAAAAACCTAGGAGTCAATTAGCATTATGCAAACTAGTATCACGGTCTCACTGGTTTTTATTCATGTCAGCTCCTCTAGCTGTTTTGGTGAGGTGCGAGTCTGCTCATACACAGGCCAAGATGCAGATTAAAAAAACAGACTGGAAATGTTTTTCCTTTTATCGCAGAAAGCACAGCTTTATTTCACTTTCCAGTTCACGGACATGTTAACAGGAGATCAAATCCATCACGCACAAAACAAAACTGGATTGTAAGAGACATGACAAATGACTTCAATCCATGTAGATGCATCATCATTCCCTAAATGACCATAAAATTGTATTGGCAACCCATAAAATTACAGACTAAAACCAATTTTAAATAAACTCTATAGAATTCCTATATATATTTTTTTTTAACACCAAAATTGACAAACAGCATCCATAAAACAAGACATTAGAAAGGAACTTTCTTTTTTTTTTTTTTTTTTTTTTTACGCACAGTAACGTGTTGCAGGTTATTGATACGCTTCAGGCCGGAGGGTCTCGATCCAGTCCGTTCCGGCTCTCAACACACCCAAAAGAATGAGTCACGCTGTGTAGAACACTGTTTACCTGCTTTAAGTATGTTGAGTGCCAGAACAAAAGCAGAGACTGGCCTAGGACCCTCAAGGACGTTTAACTTCTGCTTTACATCCGCCAACTAAAAACGCATCCCGAGCAAGCCCAAAACAAAGAACACGGAGAGTAGGCACTTCTGTTTTTTGTTTTTTCTCCCCCTTCAACCACCTCCGTGCAGCGACAGATTGTGTTATTTTTTTTTTTTTAAGTCGTCCACATTAAAAGCGATTGATTGCAGGTGTTTTTTTTTCTTTTTCTGGTGCTTCAATACAAACAGCACAAGAAGAAAACAGGATCTGTGTGACCTCTGCATTCAGAGATGTCAAGGAGCAAGACTCTGGACACTCTTATATCTAACGGAGGATGGCTATCAATCATGTACAGTATTTATGTTATTAACCCTAGTCTATTAAAGACGGCTGAATGTTTCTAAATCAGTAGTTTCCAATAAGTGACCATAACAAAGACGAGGCATCACAGCGCAGCTTTCCGCCCCCCCCTGATCACTGAACACTGGATATGAACACATGACTAGAGAGCACACAAGAAAAGGAAAGAGGCCGGGAAGACGTTTCCTGTCCAATATTTAACAGCTGTAGAAGAAATTAAACCCTAAATACGTGCCGGAGAAAGTGTCCGGGGAACAAAACTGTGATTGGCCATTGTCGGCCCCTATCGTTTTCCATCTCACATCACTGATTCGAAGCTTTCTCATCGTTGCCAGACTACTGGGATGTTTTGCTATTGCATGATTAACGGGGCGAGATTAAGGTGCTGCGTTCTTCTCAGTGCTGAAGAGCCAGAGGAGTGTCGTTTGGAGGGTGGTTAGAGCCTCCTTTTTTACTCCCGTTCTTGCTCTCCTCTGAGCTCGGTCGTCCCCAGCTGCTTGCGTAGGCAGAAATGAATGTTGACAAAATAAAAAGGAACAGACACCCACCGTTAAGTGCCGAGTGTTGTCTACAGTACAAGCGTTTTCTCCATTCCCTCACTCCACACCAGACCTCTGTTCAGAAATCTCTTCCCATCGTCAGTGAGGGATCCAAATCTTTCCTCTTTTCCTTTTCTGTCTCTCTCCGTGTCCGTCTTGGAGGTGAAAGGGTGGAGGGTGGGGAACAAGGGGAAAGGGCGTCAGTGGTCTCCCTCGTTGATGCAGATGGTGTACAGAGTGTTGTTTAGTTCCCACAGCAGCTTCGGCTGGACTGGGCGTCTGGGTCCTGCAGGTTGACTCCCCTGTGTCGGGCGGTGTGCGTCAGGTTCTGTGTGTCTGTTTTTGGCATCTTCTTCGCTGTAAATGGCAAACGGTGCGGTTTTATTCTCAGTGGTAAAGAGAGTGGAACACACCAAGAGAGAAAAACCTGAACACAGACTTTTCTTATACCAATTAATGGCATCACTTTACCATTAAATCACAGGTTATTACTACAGTTCAGCTTTGTATTCCTTATATAATCAGATGCAGTGGACTACACAGTTAAAAAGAAATACGTCTTCAGCTAGGGTTAGTGTTAGGGTTAGGGTGGAGGCTCACCAATGGCCAGGAATAAATCGTTAACGTTCATAGCAGTCTTGGCAGAGGTCTCCATGAACAACAAGCCTGTGTCTTCAGCGTACGTCTGAGCTTCCTGTAACAGCACCATGAACATGAAAAACAGTCTCCTCATGCCAGATCACCTCAAATTAACCCAACATGACATATGTGGCTGATTGTGGCTCGGCTTGCTAAAGTTAGTCATTTTGAAATATCATAAACTTTTTTTTTTTAAATAGCATACAATATTTTTCACATTTGCATATCAAATCCACGACCGGAAGCAATCGTTTTAACCCAGGTGATGAATGTTTTTTAAAGAGTACTGTTCCCCACTTAAAGCCAATTCATCGCAATGTTTCTAATGTGGTTCTGTTTATATTTAAAATGCCACAATCGCATTAGTCAAATGAGAGGCCTCAAACAAACCTGCGCTCTTAAGATATCTACCTGCTGTAAAATACAACAAGAGCAGACTATACAGGCTAATTAAGCTACTAGTTGCGTCATCTTACATGTAGACCCTTAATACAATATCAAATTGCTCGAGAAGAAAAGGCATGAAGGCTAATAACATTTTATTCGTAAATTTTTTTTTTCCTAATTATACATTTATAGATGTCTAACTATATATATTTGAAAAACAATAAGCCACTACTCATTTGCATTATTCTTTTTTTTTTAGGCGGCACAAAATGTAGACAATTTTGTCGGTGCATACAATTGAACATCATCTGTGCATCTGTTACTGCTGTTAGTGCACCCGCAACTGCTTCTTGTGTCCTGGCATTTGAAAAGTACGCACAATAAATAACAGCCTTTTTGATTTGCTTTAGGTTATTTTCAGGTGACCTTGAAATGAACTTTAAGAGAGGCTTATTCTGTCTGTAAACCCTTCATATTTTTTTTTTGAAAGCTATAAATTTGCTCAGCGACAGAAAATTTACCATTCGTGATTATGTTTGCTTTTACTTTCATTTCCTGTATAGAATAAAAAGCTGTCATACATTCTGAAGTGCCACCTTCACTTTTATCTACTTTAAAGCCAGTGTGGAATTTCAATACTTGATCCACAAATGGTTATCCTGAAGGCTTTTCATGTATTGTCTCAAAAGTCAACCATGACTAATGACAAATGCCATAGCCTTTGGAATCCAATAACTCTGTACCCATGCCTTCCTAATCTCACATCAAACAGCCTCATCAACCTTTACTTGCAAGAAGCAGATGTTGCCCGCTAACCAAACCTCTGTGACCACAGTGGCAGATAGAGTGGTTTGGAGACCTAGATAGTGACAGAGTGGTTTGGGACAGCACCTCGTACTCCACCAGTCTTTTGTCAGCAAGGTCGGCCTTGTTTCCTGCCAGTGCAATGACGATATTGGGACTCGCCTGCCTCTGGAGCTCCTTCACCCAGGCCTTCGCTCGCTCAAATGTCTCCTGTAGTGTGAAATACAGGACGCAATCGAACGTACACAAGCACTTTAGATAAATAGACGGTGAGGTGAATATGTATGGCCTGCCATGTTTATGGCTCTGTTGGTTAGTGTTGTATGAAAATGACTACAATATATAAATCTATTATAAACAGAAGTGCCCCAGAAATTGCTACCTACCGGCTTCGTAATGTCAAACACTACAATGGCTGCTTGGGCTCCGCGGTAGTACATAGGGGCCAGACTGTGGTAGCGTTCTTGCCCAGCTGTGTCCCAAATCTCAAACTTCACCGTGGTGTCGTCCAGGCAAACTGACTGAGCCAAGAAGGCAGCTAGTGGAAGGTGACAGAGAGGAGGGAAGAAGTTACAAGCCCCGCTACTGATGCAATCACAGATAAATCTTTACTTTCACTGAATGAGCTCTTTAAAAACATTTGCATTTCATTGCTTCTCTAGCCCATATGCTTTGCATGAATTGTTTCGTCCAGACCTGGTACTGAATTAGATCCAGTCTCAGACCTGTTAACTCAATACTTATCCCAAACGCATTTTATGCACAGTTAAAAAAAATAATAGACAAAAACTCAGCAGGAGATTCAAAGGAACCAAATGAAAACACTATTACAAAAAAACACTATTATTCTCTTAATAAACAACTCATCTGCACTATCGCACAATCTGAAATGGAGGACGAGAAGTCAACTCATGCATGTGAATGATAGTAAATTTATGACAATGGGCATTGTCCAGAAATATTAAGTCGAGTTGGACTTAAATGGAGAATCCTCATTGACAATGTAATTTGGATCAATTCTATGGTTCATCTGTGTGAGGAATGCTTCATGTTCTAGCTTCTGTCTCTGTAACACCAACATTTAAGTCTGAACATCACTGACAATGACAGCATGGTCCAGGGGGGTTGGAATTATATATATATTTTTTTACTCCATCAGAAAAGAAACATATTATTAGGTGGTCTTTTGATTTATTGTTTTAAATTGGCTTAGAAGAATACAGGCCCTCCGAACTGTAGATGGGGGGGGGATACAAAGCAATGCAGGCCTGTTCATTAGATTTCCTCCTGATCCTCATTCTCAATCACAATTTAATGTCGACTACTTCAGAGTTCCATATTAGCCATATTTCCTCCACTTCCTTCTGGCAAACGATACAGAATCTTGATCTTCAAAATTCGTCGCATCAGGAACAGTTTCTTTCCCTCGGCCATTAGACAGCTCAATATCTAACTGCACTTTAGTCACTGCTGCATAGTGTCACCTCTTTCAGTTTGCACTAAGGAAATGTTGCACATTTTACACTGGAAAACTGCTTTAATTAGACTCTTTCACTATGAAAGCAGTAGTTATTACAGTAATGTTACACTTCCACATCTCTTGTAGGTCATT
>JAOUQW010000046.1:7901918-7918900 GCA_028565825.1 Olivaichthys viedmensis | reverse complement strand
AAAGGGCATAAGTCGAGGCACGGGCAGAGGTCGTAACCGGTAATCCAGATCAGTGAACGCTCAGAGTTGTCAGACATGAGTGAGGCAAAACTTCGCAACGGGTCCATGTGTAGTGTGTGTTTATATGTGTTCCTGCTAACGATGCTAACTGTGCGCAGCTGCTATCGGTGACCCGGAAGAGTTAGAACTCTGGGGAGGGAGACCTTTGGTGGTGTGGGGTGGTAGTGCGCCTGCGGTCGGGTTCGGCCGTGACAATAGTGAATGTGTGATTATAGTGAGCGTGTGATTATAGCGAGCGTGTGATTATAGCGAGTGTGTGATTATAGCGAATGTGTGATTATATTGAGTGTGTGATTATAGTGACTATGTGATTAGTGTGTGATTGTAATGAGTTTGTAGTTCCACTGAGTGTGAGCTGAAGCGAAGATGCTGAATGGTCACCCATTATGACAACATCAACTGACAGTTGGAATTTAAATTTCCCAACATTCTGTCAGTGCAAAGTTTCACACTTTAATCTGAAACAGTTTCAAATGTTTAAAGTTTATAAAACTGAAAAATCCACAGTGCAGCCCTCATTGAAACTCTCTACAACACCACGTGGGAATGGAGTCTGAACCATAAACACTTCACACAGCACTCAGCACAGAAAAGAGGGGCAAGGACAAGAAGAAGAAGAAGCAAAATGAGAAGATAAAGTAGCAGTGTGAGAAATAGCTACACTGTGCAGCTCACATACACACAGATTTTGTGTGTGATTTTCTGCTGATTGTCTAAAACTAAACTTGCTTTCTTGTTTTTGTACAACTATAATGTCAACTAAGATTAATAATGAAATGAAAACGTTAAATTTTCGAATACCCAGGACGTTCCACAAAGACAATCACAAAATTAAAACACTAATACTAACTAAAACTAGGACACGTGTAATACAGTACACAGAGCACAAATATTCGTGTAATTTGACTTTTTTAGGAACATGTGAAAAAGCAGAGAAGAGGATCGTTACCATCATTAGTTACAGCTTCCTGTCTTCTAGTTTCAGAACACAACACAAATGAAGTTACAGGCATCTTTAAATCTTTGTGTTTTTATTTTGTTCCTTGTAGGTGGAGGAGATCCGCGGCTGCATCGAGAAACTCTCGGAGGACGTGGAGCAGGTGAAGAAACAGCACAGCGCCATATTGGCGGCGCCGAACCCTGACGAAAGTGAGTGCTTTCAGTTTAGCAAATCGTGATTTAGGAACTTTACTCCCCTCTTCATTAGGACTGTGCCGATAATTAGTTACACGATACACCGCAATTTACAACACACATGATACTGCTACCGTGGATGCTTCAAAATATCATCACATCCCCTTCTAGAGGAGGCTGCCTAGGTCGTCAGCATTTTCGTGCAGTGTTTATAAAGTGTGTTTCATTCAGAAAGCTCCATATTTTGGACACATTCGAATGAGTTTGTGTGGCATGTGTCCGTCCCAGTGAATGTCAATCCCATAATTCTGTTCAGTGTGAAAAACATGGTAGACAGAAGTGTCTCTTCATCTGAGGAAAAACGTTTACAGATGTACAGTGCCCTCCATAATTATTGGCACCCTTGAGTATGAGCAAAAATGATTGTATTAAATAAAAATGGCACACAATAATTCAAATTTTACACCCAAACAATAGGAGAAACTGCTGACCTTTGCTCAAATAAAAATCAATCTGATTCTGAATTCTTTTTTAAAAATCTTTGTATTTTCTCTCAAAAACATATGTGGCACAATTATTGACACCCCTAAGGAATATTTAAAATAAATGCAAACTTATTGGCATCCTCAGAAAAAATAATATTACTTGTAAATTGCTCTCAGTCCCCAGGAACTCTGCTGCTGTTGTTTTTGACCATTTCCTGTTTTCCTGGGGTATAAATATGAGGTTGCACACAAACCCCTTTGTTATGCATCACCATTTGGAGCTTTCAACACAAAAGAGAGACAGATGGTTATTGACCTGCACAAGTCAGGCAACAAATATAAACAAATAACTCATAACATCACTCATTGCATGTGTTCTTCTTTTTATATGTTCATTGTTGATTATCTTCATGAAGGGTGCCAATAATTCTGGAGGGCACTGTAACTGTCTGTTTCGGAGTGGACATTTTCTTTACTGTTCGGATTAACAGTCTAGCTCAAAAGGTCAGGTGATGATGGTGATATGACTGTAATTATTGGCACCCGTGGGGGTGTGTCTGAGGGAGTAAATGTTCTTAAACTCTCTGTGATACTTCTGCACCGAGGCTTCCTCAGTTTTATTGATTAGTTTTATTTCTCCTCCATCCTCAAGTTCTGTTCTGCTTTTTTATTTACTGTTTGGATTTAAATTTTCAAGATTTGTCAGCTTTTATTTTCTGTTGCATGATCTAATTTAAGTTGCTAAAGGACCGTAACCACACACTGAACACTGGTCGCTTTGGATGATCGCATATCTGAAGAGATGTTTTTTTGTCTACATTTCTATGAATATTCATCACTGTTCTTTAAACCTAATGCCGTCAATCGCCCGCAGAGCGAAATGCATCCAGTAAAAACCTCTGATCCACATCCGACTTGTACGGCATAACCATTTAGAGTTAAATCTAGCAGGAACGCTGAGACGGGAGTTTGATTCTCACCTGTGTGTCACCTGTGAGGGTCTGACCTCGAATCCTGCAGGTCCCAAGAAAAAAGCTGCAGGCGTGAGAGCACAATGCCGGTGTGGCTGCTATTTTAATTCCCAGGTCCTCGATATTTGTTTTGTATTTTTTTTTTTTTTTAGAAAAAAGATGCCACAGTCCCGGCCTCTTGTTTTCTATTGGTTCACTTTCCCAACGTTAAGTAAGATTAGCTTGACGCAAAGTGAAATTAACTGCGACTGGAATCAAATTCCTTTTTTTGCAATCATTATCTTTTATATTTCAGTGAATTGGATTTTTTTTCACTGAATCTTCTTTAAATTCTTGTTTTGTAAAGGTTTTGTTGGTTTACTCGTCCCGTGTTCGTTGATAGAAAGCTGTTATGGAGGAGACACGCAGATGATGTCCCCCTGAGACACGGACATCATCCTGACAGTACGAGTGTCTGTGGTGGTTACGGTCCTGAGTTATTGTGTTTATTTTTTTTTCCCTGTTTTTTTCCCTCCTCTTTTCTTCCCTTTTCCTTTTTGCCGCATGCTGCATGAAGGACACAGAGTGAGTGACATCATCACTAATACCAGCTCCATATCAGGACCATAAACACTGAGGAGGAGGACACACACCTATACACACTCTTCTATACACACACACACACACACACCTTTACACACTCTTCTATACACACACACACACACACCTTTACACTCTTCTATACACACACACACACACCTTTACACACTCTTCTATACACACACACACCTTTACACACTCTTACATACACACACACACACCTATACACTCTTACATACACACACACACCTATACACTCTGCCATACACACACACACCTTTACACACTCTTCTATACACACACACACCTTTACACTCTTCTATACACACACACACACCATTACACTCTTATATACACACACACCTTTACACTCTTCTATACACACACACACACACACACCTTTACACACTCTTCCATACACACACACACACCTTTACACTCTTATACACACACACACACACACACCTTTACACACTCTTCTATACACACACACACCTTTACACACTCTTTTATACACACATACACACCCACACTTTTACACACTCTTCTATACACACACACACCTTTACACACTCTTCTATACACACACACCTTTACTTACACTTCTATACACACACACACACCTTTACACACTCTTCTATACACACACACACCTTTACACACTCTTCTATACACACACACACACACACCTTTACACACTCTTCTATACATACACATACTTCTATACACACTACACACACTTCTATACACACTACACGCACACTTCTATACACACTACATACACACACACACTATAACACACACACTATAACACACACACACACACACTATAACACACACACTATAACACTCTCACACACACACACACACACACACTCACACACACTCACACACACTCACACACACACACACTATAACACACACACACACACTATAACACACACTATAACACACACTATAACACACACACACACACACACACACACACTATAACACACACTATAACACACACTATAACACACACACACACACACACACACACACACACTATAACACACACTATAACACACACTCTCACACACACACACACAGAATGGACTCCGACCAGCCCCCTCGTCCCTCCGGGCAAACAAAGCGGCCCGCGCGCAGAAATGGCCGAACATTTCGAAACACTATGAACCGCTTTCGGATCTTATTCTTATTCGGAGCTTATTTCACACAGGCAGCGCTTCGCATCGTTACCTGGACCAGCTCGTATGTCACTGTCGTTGATCCAGCTTTCGGGCTGCTGATCTATCAGCTGGTTCCGGCAGCCGGGGACTTCCGGGGAAAGTCGCGCAGGCGCAGAAGCGACTCGAGGACCTCTCCGAACGCGCACGCGCCCCTAGTCTACTTAACAGCAGGCCTGAACAGTACGACACGTGTTGTAACGCGCGGTGCGCTACGAGTTCTTTCTGACGTAGCTATTCATTATATATCAATATATTTCCGAGTCGTATCCGTGCTAACATGGCGTCATTGTTTTTGTTGTTTTATTAATAATAATAAATTGACCCATTCTCATACTGTAGATGTCGAAGATCCTTTTTTTTTTTACGCCCGACCGAATCGCACTTTTATTTTGAAATCCACAAACCGCTTCACCGGAAGTTGCGCGTTGTTTATTGAAAGTCTTCGCTACAGCAACCGCGCTGCAAACTGGGGAAAAGTTCGGAAAACTGTTTTTTTTAAAAAAAGAAAAAAGAAGCTTTGTTTGTAAATAAATATAAATTGAATTGTAGAATGAAGTTTGCTGCACATTTCGGATGAAGTAAATGTTCAAAGGCGAAAGAGAAATGACCGTTTGTGGCGCCAACTAAGCGGCGGGCAGGTGGGACCCTCGGCCACAGTGAGAGCGGGAGCGCGCGTGACGAAAGCGCGCGTGACCGCGGGGGGAACGCGCGCGTGACCGCGGGAGGAACGCGCGCGTGACCGCGGGAGCTTATCCATGAAGTGAGCGCGGCGGCTGTTTCAGAGCTGAAGTCGGGCGGATGCAGAAAGTAAGCAGCTGACCAAGCTCCGGCGGTTTCTGGGGGAACAACGCTACACAAAGTGGCGTGCTCGTGTGCTGGCGTGCTCGCGTGCTCGGCTGGAGATTCACCTGATACTGTAATCATGACTACAGGCTATTAAACCGTCCGTAAAAGCGTTGCACGCGCCGCGGTTGCCATGGGAACGCGGGCTTGCCTTTGAAGATGGCGTTTTGTTACTGAGCTAGCAACGTTCTGGTTTCTTCAACAGATGACTATCGCTAACATACTTTTTTCTCTTTCGACTGCTTTAAAGGTTGTTCAGCTGGATAGAAGTCACGGGTTGGAGGGTTGTTGTTGTTGTTGTTGTTGTTGTTGTTGTTGTTGTTTTTAAAACTCTTTCCTTCTCTTTTTTTTCTGTGGTGAAGGTTCCAGAGTTGATTATTTTGCCTGAGACAATCTAACATGGCCAATATTATGCTAAGTTACCAAGGCTGTCCTTGCATGCCTGCTCACAAAACGTGGCCTCATTTGACTTGTCATTTGACTTGTGTGGTTTTTGTTGTTTGTTTGTTTGTTTGTTTGTTTTTTTAAGTACCAGATTTCATTGACTTTTAGGTGATTTCCTGACCACACTTTTAACACTTCTCGTCTCTTCTCTCCAGAAATGGAGGCCTGCTCTGTGAACGTGTGGCCCCGTCTGGAGCCGTTCCTCCTGGGTGCGCTCCAGGCTGCTCCTCCGGGCAAGCTGAGCATGCACTACCTGCGCAAGATGGCCTGCTACGTGCGCACACGTGATGGCTGCTTCCCCCGCCTGGGCTGGCATATGTGGCGGCACATCGCCTGTGGCAAGCTTCAGCTGCCCGAGGAACTGGCCTGGCTCTACCTTGAGGCCTTCGACCTGCTGGTGCCGCGCTCTGCTGAGGAGAAGCTCGAGTGGGCCGAGGCTGTGTCTCAGAGCCAGGACCCGCGCGATCTCGACCGCCAGCGCAGCAAGGTGAAAGCAAAATTCAATTCAACTTGAATTATCACAGCAGGGCAATTTTGAGGCAGGCAGAAAATACATTTAAAAAACCCCATTAAAGACATAGAAATAGAAATACATGGTCCAAAATAACTAAGATATAGTTTGAGTCCAAAGGTCCGTGTTTAAAAGGGCTTGTGTGTTGATCGATTATAATCATAATTATTCACAATCATGGAATTCAGCTCTCTTGTCATGTGATTATCTGCTTTTCATTGCGCTGATATCTGAGTAATCCATTTAACTTCGATATATCCCTATGTGTGCAGCTGTCTGTGGACACGCTGCAGTTCCTGCTCTTCCTCTACCTGCAGCAGCTGAACCGCATCTCTTTGCGCACCTCTCTGATCGGTGAAGAGTGGCCGAGCCCGAGCTCTCGCTCCCCGTCCTCCTCCTCTGAGAGAGAGGCCAAAAACAGCTCTCAAAACAAGGTCAACAGACACCATGGACCTGCCATCATCTCTTATTATATCCGTCATGCCATGCAATGTTAATCTCTGTACTTTCTACAATATCTGTCACTGTTTTTATATAAGGTGATATTTGGGTTAAAGCACCAGGAACGGTTAAATTCCCTTTATAATGACCTCATCATTTCTATTTCACTAACAAGAGGAAGTTGTTAATATACCCTGTATGTTGCATCAATTTGCTGGTTCTGGTTGAATTGAAAAAAACTCTTTTGTGTTTGACCTTTTATTTTGTTTGGTTCTATCAGAATTGGGACGACCAGGCACACCTCACCTTTATGCAGACTCACCTGGCTGAGCTGCTGGAGCTGCTGGCAGATCCGGGCGAGCTCAGTGGTTCAGGCCAGGCCCTCCGGGACTGCCAGCTCTCGGCCGAGGCCCTGCAGGCTCTGAGCGTGCTGCTAGAGGGCTCGGCGAGCCGCGGCCGCTCCGTTCACCCCCTCCATCGGCTGCTGAGCCGCGCGCCGCTCCAGGCCCAGGCCGGATACTCCAAACTCAGCTGCACCTACTCATTGCTGCAGATGCAGAGCTGGCTGCGCCAGGCGCTCACGCTCAACCCATTCGGCATGTCCACCTGCCTGCGCTCGGGCAAGAAGCTAGCCTGGGCCCTGCAAGGTGCAGTCAAAATTCCTGTTTCTCTCAAGACTTGTACAATTTCTACTTTTCAGTTATGCTCTTAACTGAATTTCTATATTTCTGGGTAATCAGAAGACATATAAGCATTTGTAACTGAGCTGGAGTTCTTGTTAAAGGTGTAGTGGCAAAGCTTCACATGTGATGCATGTGACTACACTCTGTCTCTCTGCCTGTCCTTTGTAAAAGTATATTGGTTCTACTGATTTGACCAGGGATGTCCACGCCAGGGGAATGGAAATGTTTTCAGAACAAAACTACCTAGCTGCTACGTCTTTAATTAAGCATGTAGACAGCGCTAACAGGATTGTTTTTACCTTAGTGGAGGGAGCCATGAAGAGGGCCAAAATAGCCAGGAACACGCACATGGCTCCTCCTGGCAGCAGGGTGGTGCTGATGTCTCAGGTTTACAAACAGACGCTGGCCAAAGACTCGGAGAAGCTGGCCGGCGCCAACATCAAATTACACCGCTGCAGCGAAGCCTTCATCTATCTGCTCTCTCCTCTCAGGTAAGACAAACGAGTCGGCTGTGACGCCCTGCCTTTACCCTGTCCTGTGTAGCCACATGCCTGGAAGCCCTTTGTCAAGTCCCAAACAGTTAGTAATGATATGAAAGCCTCTGGGATGCTCCTTGCTGTACATCCTACTAACGCGCATATTGACCATCGTCAGTTTATGTAGTGTCAGTTAAACAGGCTTACTTGAAGAGATTTGATCTAAAAGTTAGCTGCATGCCTTTAAGAAATTTGTTCTGAGGAACATGAGCGAAGTCTTGCTTATGAAAGCCTGAACAGCAAAAGTGAAATTGATTCTCAGGGCTTTCTTTTGCAGGGTTCTTATATAATCGCTGTAATAGCATTCTATTATATATGTATGCAAGAGAGCCGGCCTGAGGTTTTGGTTGCCACCTTTTTTCTTTTTGAAAGTTCACACACTGATGTCGCAGGTCAGTGACGCTGGATAAATGTCGCGACACCACCGTGATACTAGGCCCCGTGGAGACCAGCGTGCACATGCAGAGCTGCGAGAACGTGCGGCTGGTGTGTGTGGCCAGCCACCTGGCCGTGGGCGGCTCCACCCGTTGCACCATTCACGCTCTCACTCCCACTCGGCCACTCCTACTGCCTGGCAACGCCAGCCTCACGCTGGGCCCTTTCCACACACACTACCCCAGCCTGGAGGACCACATGGCCAGCGTGGGCCTGGCCGTCGTGCCCAACCTCTGGGATCAGCCGCTGATTTACACGGCAGACGCTCCTGCGCCGGACCTAGCCTGCTACAGCATCTTGCCCCCCGCCCAGCTCTGCCCCATGGTAGTACCGTTCCTCATGGAGGGAGACACCTGTGAGGTGCCCGGGGGGCTGCCGTCAGTCTACCAGCAGGCACTGGAGGCGCGTCAGCAGAGGGTGCAAGACTGGCAGAGGATGGTGAAGGATGCGCACCTTAACAAGTAAGGCCTTTGGCTTTATAGTATAAACTAGGATCCCAGTGGCTGTAATTTCTTTTTGTGCCAGAAAGGTGAGAATCTCCGATAGCATAAATAGCACTGTGCTACAGGTATAGTTAAAGGTGAGGTCAGTGACTTTTAAGTCAGAACACTTTTTGTAATATTTGGTGAAGTTTTCCTCACATTCTGGCAGCTGTCAATAAAATACCTGCTCAGAAAATAAAACTGCGGTCTCTGTGGCCCTTCGGCTCTGTGTATTTGAGAAAAACCAAATGATCTAGACTACAAACATCCAACCTATCAGGACAAGGAGGTGGCTCTATTTGCCTGTCAATCATGTTGTCTGTCAATTGAAAAAGCTCCACCTCTTGCACTACCAATTGGGAATAGGCTAGGAAGCGCGTGTGCATGCAATTTGGGGCGTGTGTCTTGGAGGAAACTGAAGGGAGGGAGGGGCTGTATTTGTTTAAATTTTGAGTTTCAGAACAGCTAACGTCTGCCAAAATCACTGACTATACATTTAACAGGTTTTTGCACCTTGGTCATTTTCACAAAATCTTTTAAAAGGAAACTGGAACATAAAAGTATAACGGTTTAGCCATCACGCTATTGTTACTTTGAGGTACAACTCTAAGTACAACAAAGTTAGTTTTAGAATTTTGGGATCTAAAAAAAAAAGTATCCCTACTTGAAGAGTGAGGCACATTTGTGGAAATACCGGACAGCTAACTGATGGTTACAAGAAGTGTCTAGAGGCTGATTTCATTTCCAAAATGTGCAAGTACCGGTTCTTGGGTGCCAATAATTGTATCTAATACAAAAAGCTAAAATCGTTGCTTTCTTAAGATATAACTTAAACCAAAAAGTGCCACAGTCAGAATGTTGAATATTGAACGCTAGATGATGATTTGATTTCAGAAGATGAACATTGCTAGTACATTTCCCTGTAAGTTTTATACCTGCACTGGAAGGTGCATCTCTTTGCCAGCCATCTGTCTAAATCCTTTAGCGTTTCTACTGTTCATAGGGTCAGAATGGTTTTAAACCACTATGCTCTAGTTGATCGAGCACATCCAGGAATGCATGTTTGAAGCTGTTTCGAGCTTAACGAGGTTTCCTCTGCTCGGCCCCCAGGGAGCAGCGGCGGCAGTTCCAGACTCTGGTGGAGCAGAAGTTTCATGAGTGGCTGCTGGAGACGGGGCAGAGACGGGAGCTGGACAGCCTGCTGCCGCCGACCGCCACGCCCTCCAACCCCACATGCCAGTCAAACTCCGCGAACATCTCTGAACCTTCTCTACAGCATCCAGAAGCCCACACACCCACAGTGGGCTGAGCCACACGCTCTTTAATGGACACTGTTACACTTATTTTATTCGATGTGGTTAGCATCTGCTTAGCGTTTTTTTGCATTCTTTGCATTATGCTGAGGTTCCCCAGTGCCAGGCACAGATTTCTGAACAAGTCCTCACAACCCAGTATTGTATGATTTTGAAAAGAGATGCTGAATAATCAGGTTGTCTTTAAAAAAAAAAAAAAAAAAAAATAGATATGATACAGTGCCTTGTGCTACTTGCGTTGTACTGTTAGAAAAATGTATGCTGGATGTGTAGCTGTAGAATAGGCCATATTATTCTCCTAAGCTGCATTGCTTCTTAAGCTTTACAGTAATGTAATGGTGCTTGAGCATTACGATCACCTCTGAGAGGATGACTGCTTTTGGTACGGCATTAACGAATAGAGTAAGGGACTGTTCTCTGCTCCATGAATTACAATGCAAGGGAATAGAGGAGTGTCCTGTTTTTATCTGTACAGTTTAAATGAATATAGTTTAAAAGTTGATCCAGTCTTTGCGATGTTGCCTTTGGTTTAAGGTTTTACAAGTGCATTAATATGCACTGAAGGAAATGCACACCTTTTGCTGGTATGCGTTACATTTTCTTAAAATAAGGGCACCGATCTAAGATTCAACTAAAAAGAAGGGAAAAAAGCCAGTGTAAGTTTAGCACTCTTACTTCATGACTTCCTGCTCAATACCCATGAGCCCCCTGTTCTCCTCTACTGTCCTCATGTTTGCCAGCCAGTATGACTGTGAATGTATTTTCCCCTGCTGTAGCCTTGTTGTACGCAATGTCTTATGCTGTAGTTGCACTTCTGTCTTTCTGATCTGAATAACTTGCTGTGTCCTCTAAGATCAGTGTTTCTCAGTCCTGGAGTTCAGCACCGTGCCTTTTAAGGTCTCTGCACTCGACGACTATTTAACAAGCCCATGGGAAAACAAGATGTGTAGTTCAAAGGACCTCCAGGATCAGGATTGGGAAGCACTGCTCTCGATTTATCATCACTTATAATTTGTATGACCTGTATATTTGAAGCAACAAGCAATACCACATTACTCTTGAGGATTTATTTTCCAATTTCTGTAGAAACTCATTTTTGTCTTTCATGTTATCTTGTGTTTTCATTATCAAGTGTATGAATAAACATTGTTGTATGACAACAATAAAATATGCTTTATCTTTGTGCGTGTTGGCAGTTAATGACTCTCTTGCATTGAGCCGATCTACTTTATTTCACATTGCATTAGGCTGAATCTTGTATCCAGGAACCATAACACAGATCCTGAAGAAGCCATACCCACTTATTACTTCAAGTCTGCGTTATGGGGGTTTATCAATACGTTATGTATTTGGCCTCGTGGATAGTTGTAATGGCCTAACTCCATTAGCAATTAAAGGAATAACTATTAAAGCCCTGTTGCCCTCACCAGTGACCACATTTTAAGTTTGCAAAAGAAACACAAAGTCTCCAATTCTCACTCACGTTAAATTGCTCCTAAAACCAAAAGCCCCTTGTATTATAACTATAAATTGATGTATTCGAATATAACCAGGAAAGTAATGTTCACACTCCATGAAGGAACCTGTTCCAGGTTTAAATATTTTGTCCTGTGGTTACAATAGTAGAAAAGAGCTGACCCAGGAGAATGGCGCACCATTCAGAACTGTAGAGCGCCATAATCCAGTACATCTGGGCTATTCACATTTGCCAGTGGTTTTGGCTTCGGCTGCCGGCGCGGCGTGACGTTTGTGTTGTGGTGCCGACTGGGAAAGTGGATGTGTGTGGGTTTTTGGAGGTGGGTTATTTGAGCCAGGACAGAATGGAGGGGGGAGCGAATGGGTGGCCTTGGCAATATTGCCATTATGCTATAATCCCACATCGCTTTTCTGGAAATCCTGAATAGGGCTAGAATCACTGACTCAAATTTTGGATCTGATCGTCATGACGAAGCGATTGTCGAGTGCTCCCAGCTCTTCCTGGATCTGGGAGGCTAAGTATTTAAACGGCCTCGCTAGTGGGTCAGTGCTCACTCAGGACTTGAGGTACTTTCCCCAAGCAAAGCTTAAATCCAGGAACCAAGATGGGGAGGGTGAGTAGACACTTTGGAGACTCGTGAGGACATCTAGATGAGAACATCATCTTAATTCAGCCGAATAGCAATGGTCAAACTACAAACTTGCACTGGGTTTCTGTCAATACCTATCTAAGTTTAAAAGCGTGGGAAAATGAAAGTATAACATGTGTTTATCCATATGGATGTCCTTACCGTTGCTCTCATTATGCTGAATATGCATTTGTGTTAAGAATTGCAGAGATCATTTTTGAATAACATAAAGGTCTTTCAAAAATGTATGTTTGAAAATTACGCAGCTGGCTTATGTCCTTACTGCAAACATTACGATTTATGAACGTACCTCCTGATGTCACCATCAGCAGATCATTGTTTAAAATGCATTTCTTCACAGCGTAGGACCGACAGGCTATGATTCATGATATTTTTACTGTAGCACAAGTCTGTTGCAAAAAAAGAAAAGAAAAAAGAACCAATTCTATAATAATTATATAATTACAAATTCTTGTGTTGTGCCAGTTTAAAAGGATTTGGTCAATCAACATTTCATTACCTCCACAGCATTAATCTCTGTGCAATGTAGAAAGCGAAGGAATGTGCCGACGTGGTTCCTTTTGGCCAGCTGGTTTTGTTATGCCATTATAGGGAAAATTCCTACCATCCAGCAGGTGTCAGCTGGCACCCTGGTGCCATGCCCAGTTTTGGTATGAATAGAACCAATGAAACCAGCGTGGTGATTATTTTGTCTCATGATGCGGAAACCAATCTTTATTCAACTGTACCAGCACACATTATATTATATTAGTCCATATTTAAACAGTTCTCTGTTTATCCATCCAACACCCTTTCAGATTGTTTTCTACGAGGACAAAAACTTCCAGGGCCGCCGCTATGAGTGCGACAGCGACTGCACAGACTTCCACACCTACCTGAGCCGCTGTAACTCCATCCGCGTGGAGAGCGGCACCTGGGTGGTCTACGAGCGCCCCAACTACATGGGCTACCAGTATGTGGTAACGCGGGGTGAGTACCCAGAGTTCCCGCGCTGGATGGGCCTCAACGAGCGGCTCTGCTCCTGCAAAATGATCCACTTTGTAAGTCAAACCACTGCACCAATCCAATCCAATCCCATGCTCTAACTGCTTTAAATTGTGACAAAATTGCAAAATTGGCATCATTGTATTCTTATGACTACAATGTATGGTATGTCTTTGCTATTTTAACACTAATGGTAGGTTCTCCACACAACTCTGCACTTCTTATTGAGGTTCTGCATCAACAGCCAAATCAAAATCGAACGCTGTCACAGCACAAATGGTGCAGAGTCACGAATTGGACACACTTGCTTGGCTTTCCAGTAGACAGTAAGAAGAAGTGCAGAGAGCCATTAATCAATAAGACCAATAGAGCAACAAAAAGTCAAGTGAATCATGTGGCAGAATCAAGCATGGCTGCAACTAGGACTAATTAGGGAGCAGAATCAGGGTCCAAACACGTTCGTTTAGGGTCCCTCCATTCCCTCAACCAAATAAAATAAGGAATGAGACACTTCACACTGAAGGAATTTGGCAAAAGATCCAACAATTTACAAAAACTGAAACAACACAATGAAAATCAATTAAACTTTATGAAAGGTAGATTCACAAAATAATTAGTACAAAATTATTATAGAGCCATAAACAAACAAACAAACAAAAAAGTAATTATTGTAGAGTCTTGACCCTTGATGAGGAAACCTGGGTGCATGATTATGAAGAAGTGGTTCTCATCTCCTTCTATGTACCCCCTTCCCCTTTCTTCTTTACCCATCTACCCTCCACTTTCTTTCTCAAACCCATACGCTAACCCTAACCCCCGCCATCCCTCCCCCCCTTAACTTCCCCTACAGGCAAGTGCAACTCAGTACAAGCTGCAGCTTTACGACAAGGCAGACTTTTTGGGTAAGGCGTTCGAGGCCACCGAGGACTGCCCCTCCGTTCTGGAACGTTACCGTCTGAGAGAGGTGCACTCCTGCAAGGTCCTGGACGGCTTCTGGGTCTTCTATGAGCATCCAAACTATCGTGGCCGCCAGTACTTCCTGGAGAAAGGCGAGTATCGCAAGCCTGTGGACTGGGGTGCCGTGTGTGCCACCGTGCAGTCCTTCCGCCGCCTGACCGAGTGACCTCTGACCTCTCCACTGGCCTCATCCACACCACAATTCGCTGATGCCCCGTCCCACATTATTTGAATTTTTTCGGCTGTGATTTAAACTGAGGTCCTGGATGAAATAAAATTTTGGCTGGTGATTGCTTGGAAAAGTGTCTGTCTGACTTTTTTGTATGGTTTCGATTACTAGACATGATCTTCACAGCTAGCTTTAGTTCCAAAGCGGAGGTGAAATAACTTTTATGTTTCCAGAGGTGCTTTAACTGAGTGCTCTAAATGGGCCATGTTCTGAAGCACAGGCCTCAGGTCCAGAGTAACAGGGTGGGCATTGAGGTGGGTGCCGAAAGAGAAGCAGTTTCCCCCACCACCGATGAGCACCATCTCAGCTCCCTCGGCGTCCAGCAGCTCTGAGCAGAACGAATGTAGCATGAGGGGCCAGGGGACGGATGACTGGAGAGAGAAAGAGTGATCGTACTGTGAATTGACAATCCATATATAAGGTAACTTATAACAGAAAATTACCCTTGTTTTCTTTGATGAACTAAAGACATTTGCTAGCTAACAAAATGACCATTTTAAACTGCAAGCAATGGGGAGCATGAAATAGCTCAAATGTGGGCTGGTCCTGTTATTGAGTTTTTATCTTTTGAGCACAGTGAACTGCATTAACCCCATTTCCAGAGACCGTGCCAATGGTACTCACTGTGTCAATGCTAACTTCAACACTGACCCTGGTGGTCAGGTTTATTACAGCAACTCCTGGGACACCGTCTGCCTGTAGCCAGACCCCACCAACTACCACCAGATCCTCACCAATCACATGGGCTGAATGGGAATACCTGTGAACGAAGGTTACAGACTGTTATGACTAGAGATCAAACTTAAAGGTGTAGTCAGTGATTTGAAAGTTAGCTGAAGGTAGTTTTTTTGAAACTCAAAATTCAAACCAGTATAACCTCTCCATTCAGTGTTCCTCCAAAGCCACATCCCAAAAACACATGCACGCACACAGTCTAGGCTACAACATCTAGTGTGAGAGGTGGAGCTTTCAGAATTGAAAGGCAAGTAGAGATGCTTTGGATGTTGGAGGTCCAGATCATTTCCCCCCCCCCCCCGATTAACAAAGACTGGGGGCACCACAGAGACCGGAGCTTCTGAGCAGATATTTTATTGACAGATGCTGGAATGTGAGGAGAACTTCACCAAATATTACAATAAATGTTTTCTGACTTAAAATTCCCACCCTTAAAAGAAAGCAAGACTAACTTTATTGTATGATCTTGTAGTAAAACAAACATCACTTTATGTAAGAGCAGTGTCTTGTACTTAGATTAGAGGGACAGTTTCCACCAGAAACGCGAGACCTTCTACTACTGAACTTACAAAAGAGATCATGGTAACTGGTCCTCAGTCCTTTTTAAACACTGTTCGGCACCCTGACATTTTTGGATGAACTATTCATCCAATATAATTCCAATTGGATTAAATAGAATTGACGATAAAATAACTAATTGAGGCAACAGTGATACCTTGGTACCAGGGCTGCTTGGACATGCAGCCCCTCCCAGTAGAAACCTGTAGACGTGGGCTTCAGTAGGACCACATCTCCGAGAGGAACGTCCCCTCGGCCCAGACCTCCGAAGATCACCAGTCCTCCTTTATAGGCACACGCAGAGTGGGAGTGGCGCGGTTCAGGGAAGCAGCCTTCGAGTGGGATCTTTGGAGGAACCGATCAGTAAGGCTGCTGAACTAGACATCTCATTTCTGACAACTATACAGACTGGAGGACTTTATAAATACAGGCCAACATAACCAGTGTTTAAACCAGGTGGAGTGAAAGATATGAACAGATTATGTCCTTTTGCACTGACCTGGGATTACTTTTGTAGCCGCTCTTGCAATAACTTGAAATAATACTAGTAGCCAGATATATGATGTACGGTGCCGACCTGAGATCGGCACAGAGAAGCATTCTTTTAATAATTAAGACGAATGGGTCCAGACTTACATCTGTCCAGTGCTGGTCCTCCAAACACAGGAAGTGTGCGTCACCTAGAACCGGCTCCCTTTCTGTACGGCCTCCAAACACAAATAAGTAGTTCCTATCTGAATGAAATAAAAGAAGGATTCGATTATAACGAGTCTCAGTTAAGAGACACTGTAGAATCACCTACGCTAAGAGAACTTCCTTACCACCGTGACTCAGCAAGGTAGCTGTATGTCGCCATCTTGGCTTCGGGGCTGCGCCGGTATAAACCATCTTCTCCATAGACACCAGCATGTTTTTGGGGTTAAGCTGCTCACCCAGGCGATAGGTGACTCTGAGTATGTTATCAATGGGGTTAAGTGGAGAAGTTCTGCCTCCTAGAATTACTGCACCCCAACCAGGGACGGAGGTCATTGTGTGATACATTCGCACACCTGTATTAAAAACGTAGCGAAAAATAACGTGAAATAAAGATCAATGATGTGCAATACGTGTCAGTTATATATAAGTTCAAGTTCAAGTTCAAGTAGGTTTTTATTGTCATTTCTCCATCCTCGTATACATTGAAATGAAATGTCGTTTCTACAGGACCATGGTGCAACACGCAACGAAACAGCAGCACGCTATAC
>JAOUQW010000046.1:7828232-7842199 GCA_028565825.1 Olivaichthys viedmensis | reverse complement strand
TTAACATGACTCACGTGACACAGACGAGGGAACACAACATAAACATACGCGCATGGTGCGCCGTTGCCGTAGCTACCACTACGCTATGTTTCGCGCTATGTTACGCGAAAATGTCACTGGGAGGTGACATTTTCACTCCAGCAAAGGTGATGAGGTCACGGCACTTTTTTGTATCAGGTATTTTAATTTCATGTTTGACTGCTTTTTATAGCCTACAAGCAGTGCTGTGGAATACAAGAAAGCGTGTTTTATGACTGCAGCATCAAAACAAGTGACAATAGCAGAAAAGACGTATAGGTCATAGGTCAGACATCCAGTGCACATGCCCAGCATGGCGCTTTCTATCGTTTTCACGTTTCGTTGTGGATGGGAAACCTTTGGAAAACTGACTGAAAACGCTAGTGTGACCAAAACATAAAAAATGCCATTTTCAAATTTACCCGTGTTATTGTCGAGTAGGCCTTAGTATCAGATTGATGAATCCCAAGGAAATACTAAAGTTGTGGCCCTGCAGGATTAGAATTGCAACTTTTCATTCTAAACAGGACATGTGGCAAATGTTACACAAGAGTTTCCACCATGACAGTTCAAACATGACAACGCTTTTGGCAGCATTTACAGTATTTTCTATTAAAAGCACTGAACTGAGTAATCGCTAATAGTTATGTGCATGCAAACAACCTCAGATGCATAGGAGCTAGTGTTATGAATGCATTTTAAACAGAGAAGCACAAATTACATTAACAGCATCATCTTATTTTCTCCTTCCTAAATGAGCTCACTCACATACGGAGAGGAAATCCAGAAACTGCCGTGTACTAGAGCTATCAGTAATGATCTGTCCCTTTAGAGCTCTCCAGAATTCAGCTCCGGTTCAGCCTTCCAAAATATCATTAACACTCTCTATTATCCCAATAATGAGAGTGAAAGTGAGCAAGTGAGAGAGAGTGGGAGCAAGAGGAAGAGAAAGAAAAAGAGATGGCTTCTCCCTGATTCAGCGCCTGTACAAGAGGGTAGGGTAGTGTTTTGAAAAATGTCAATTGAGCGAAATAAAACATAACACACTGGAGTGCACCTGGCCTCTGGCATGGATATGCAACTGATCTATTCGGATCAGAATTCTGGTAGGGCTACTCATTTGATATGTGTGTATGAGAGAGAGAGAGAGAGAGAGAGAGAGAGAGAGAGAGAAGAGATGGAGTGGTTTGGAGTTGTGCATCAGTGAAGAAAAAGCGAGAGACAGATGGGATGGTTAAGTGATGGTGAGAGGACTGCATTAGCAAGGGGATAGAGAGGCAGAAAACAGCAGAGAGGTAGACTGAGGATGGAGGAAAGAGAGGTAGAACATTTTGCACACATTATAATATTGAGATCGGCACTGCATGGAGAGGAAAAGCGAGGGAGAGGGTGTGGTTTACTGCTGTGCTGCTGTATTAGTGGGTAATAAAGCAGGGCTCTGAATGAAAATCTTTACCCTGAGTCTTTCATTATTGCAAGTGTGATTAATAGGGAGAGGACAAGGCTTTACATGCTCATTCACACAAACACACACACACACACACACACACACACACACACACAGTCAGGAGAGACAGCCACACCCATGCAGGCATGCAAACTGCAAATGGCAAACCTCCAGTAAACATATGCACTTCTTGAATGAAGGTCGGCATCTGAGTTTGTGCATCTCTCCACTTGGCTGTTAATCACTGATGGATTATTTCTCCATTTCCCCTTTTTCTTTTAACAATCCAATACTCCATCCAGTTCATTCATCCACTCCCATCCCTCAGCCCTCTTCTGGCCTATGAATTATTGATGGTTGGATATCCGTAATGCAGCTAAATAAAACACATAGAGAGAGAGAGAGCATATAAATGAATGATGATTTGAGAAACAGAGAATGAAAACACATTGCTTTAAGAATCAGCATGTACTCATATTTGTCTGTAGTCATCGGTGCACCATTGTGAATTCATGAACACAAGCACTACATCGGCTGAATCAGGTCTTGCGCTAAGCTTATTTGACAATGTCACAATTTGCGTCACCGGACTGAAGCCCCATGTGTGATGGATTTCAACACCATCTGTAGTGGATTGCTCTCACACCCTGTAGAGTTGCAGGCTGCAGGAAAACATTTAGCATCAGCAATAAAGGATGTTGCTTTCATTTCAGTATCATATTAGGGACAGTTCCTTTAGATTTCAGCACTGTGTTAGGGACAGTTCCTTTTATATTTCAGCACTGTGTTAGGAACAGTTTCTTTAGATTTCAACACTGTGTTTTAGGGAAGAGCGCTTCTGGATTTCAGCACTGTGTTAGGAACAGTTTCTTTAGATTTCAGCACTGTGTTAGGGACAGTTTCTTTAGGTTTCAACACTGTTTTAGGGAAGAGCGCTTCTGGATTTCAGCACTGTGTAAGGAACAGTTCCTTTAGATTTCAGCACTGTGTTAGGGACAGTTTCTTTAGATTTCAACACTGTGTTTTAGGGAAGAGCACTTCTGGATTTCAGCACTGTGTTAGGAACAGTTCCTTTAGATTTCAACACTGTGTTTTAGGGAAGAGTGCTTCTGTATTTCAGCACTGTGTTAGGAACAGCTGTTCTGGATTTGAGCACGGTGTGTTCGGGACAGTTCTTTTAGATTTCAGAACTGTGTTAGGGACAGTTCTTTTTGATTTCAGCACTGTGTTTTAGGGACAGTTCCTTTAGATTTCAGCACTGTGTTTTAGGGACAGTTCCTTTAGATTTCAGCACTGCATGTTAGGGACAACGCTTCTGGATTTCAGCACTGTGTGTTACCCATACCAGCAGGCGACAAGTTGCTGGTGTTGCTTGCAGTTTGTCTCTTGTGGGTGTGTGTAGCAATCATATAAAATGTATAGTCTACTGTAAACTTTATACACAACTACTTGATTGTAGTTAAACCCAGGAAAATATAAAACCATAGTTTTATTTCCATTTTTGAGCACCAAATGCAGGTAGGAACTAAAGTTGTGAGAGAAGAGATTTCCAGGGGTTATTGGACAACCTGGGGCATAGGATTGGTTCAAGAGATTCACTGGAGCCAATCGTTTAAGAAAATTTCGATTCAAATATTGCGCTGTTGCGCTGTCGCTTTGTTGCTTGCCACTGTCGCTGGAATTGCAGCTCCGTGTTGCACACATACAATACCTAGAAAATGAGCGGTCGCCTGTCGCTTTATTGGTTGCTAGTGTGAACGCAGGGTCAGGGACAGCTTCACTGGATTTCAGCGCTGTGTGTTAGAGACAGCTCTAATGTATTTCAGGAGGACTAAGAGTGGCCTGCTCCTTAACTAAAACTGTAATGTGTGAATAATCTGTTGCCTTTTCATAAATACAAAATCCTTTCTGGTGTCTGACCTGGACACATGTATTACATGTGTAGGGTTTGAAAGACAAGCTTTTTCCTGTGAACATTCATAAACAATTCGACTCTGTTTATAATAACCTTGAACTTGCAAAGCATCAAATGTTTAAATCCTTAACATTTCTTAAACAGTGCATATTGCATTTTGTGCTTAAAGTCTGTGTGTAAAATGAGTGTGTTCCTCTGCTCTGTCTGCAGACTGTGCGTCATGGCTTCCCCTACCAGTCCACCTCTCTGGCGTTTGACCCTGTGCAGAGGCTTGTGGCCATCGGCTCTCGCTCTGGAGGAGTGCGCATGTATCCTTTTCCTCTGTGCTTTCCATCCACAGGATTGTGTTGGGTTTCCTTCCACTCTGTTAGGTATGGACTTGTGGCACCTTCAGGAAGAGTGGTGCTGGAGGTAAGAGAACACTGTGCTGTGTTTATTCAGCCTAAGGGCATCCCTACAGCCCAGAACTGAGTCTGACTATTTAACTAACTCTCAGGACTGAAGATACCGGGAAAAAGACTGATAAAGACACATGACTGGTGAGGTATTATGGGGATGATAATACTATAATCCTATTGTTGGCTTAATGGCAATATTTAGAGGGATAAACTTTTTTCTATGGTTGTAATTCTTCATTCATGTGTATTTGTTTGGGGTTTTACTCATAAACCACCAGTGCACATTACATTGCACTTGCACACAGTCAGATGATGGTACAATAATGGGTGGGGTCAGCCTCTGTTAGCAGTGAAGGAACAAGTTTGCAAGTTCTAAGTGATGGCTATGATGAGAGTAGTGTTGAAGGACATCTTCGTATCTTCTGGGTTGGTGTGCCATTAGAATGATATGTTATTATTAATGTTTGTCCAAATAGAGATATTTGTCCTTTTGCAGCATATTGGTTATGTACAATGTATCTGTGTCAGATTTGTTTCTCTCTCTCTCCCTCTCTCTCTCTCAGCAGAGTGGTATATTTAGCTGTGGTTCGGAGAACTGTATCGATCTAGAAAGTCCCAAGTTAAACATTCACAGTACAGTATTGATTGTCAGCTTCTCTGACCACTCTGTGTATGCACAGTCTGCAAATCATTCCTGTAGGCAGATACAGATTGTTGATGGCTCTGTTTGTAGGTGATACATCGTTTATGTAGGTCAGTGTTGTGTGTGTGTAAGAATGTGTGCATGGAATAAACTATGTGGTCTTTATCATTTTTGTTGACACTACTTAGCTACTACTTAGAAATAATTAGCTGCCATATATGAATGCAGCGGACTGACAGTAACAAATCAAGCCCAGCTGACTGGAGTGGTAGCCATTACACAGCAATTTTTTCTTGTGTGTGTGTGTGTGTGTGTGTGTGTGTGTAGCTGTTGAGGCTGCAAAGGGTGTTTCACTTGTCTTTTGTATTATCTGTCCCACCCAGAACTCTCACCATAGTGTCAGCTCATGGCTTCCTGTGTGTACGATGTAGTTCCTATCATACTGTGTGTGTGTGTGTGTGTGTGTGTGTGTGTGTGTGTGTGTGTGTGTGATAGGTAATAGAATTCTCCTTTGTGACTGCCAGTCACTTCTCATCAGAGCACACCAGTGGAAAAAGAGAGAGTGTTAGAGGAAGAGAGAGAGATAGAAAGTGAGGAAGAGAGGGAGAGAGAGATAGATTCAGTGGGGAGCAGGGGAGGTGAAAATCAGAGCAGGAAAGAGAAGAAAGATGAACAACATAGCAAAGCAAAAGCGCAGTAATATGAGCAGAGGTGAGACAAAAATGGTTTAGTGGTTTAGGTGTGTGTGTGTGTGTGTGTGTGTGTGCGTGTGTGTGCATGAGAGAGAGAACATAAGCTGAAGCTGATTTTATTGTCAGGCGTATCACGTACGACTTCACTGCAGCTTCTGTCTAGTTAATGTCAGAATGATGAGGCTCTCTCACTTTCACTCTCTCTCTCTCTCTCTCTCTCTCACACACACACACACACACCCCCCCCCACACACACACACATCCCCACACAGGCAGCACACTGTGACACATGTCATGTTTGTGCTGGACATGTGTGTGTGTGTGTGTGTGTGTGTGTGTGTGTGTGTGAGTGACACTGAATGAGGTTGAGGTTTGATCCTATTACTAATAATAACGAATCCATGTTACCCATCTCTGCTGTTAACGGGTCATTGACTTGCCCTTGTTTATATCTCCTCTCTCTCTCCTTACAGTATATCCCTTCTTTACTACTCTACTCCCCCACTCTGTTTCTTCTTTCTTCTATGCTACTTATTTGCCATAGATACAAATTATGTGGGAACATAATGATGTTAACACCAAGCCCGACAGCTGTTACATAGCTGCTTATAACAAGACGTCCGTCTATAAAATGAGCACAAACAAATAATGTTAGAACTGTGATTCTTAAATCAGGACTGATCATGACATCATCATTGCTCACATTTATGACATTAACCTGATATTAACTCCTGAAACACTTTTTATTTAAGTTTCACTGTAGTTACTGAATAATTCATAATAATTACTGAATAATGTGCTTTAAGATACAAAACTGAATAATAGGCTGGGAATTAATGGGGTTAAAATATCCAAATACGACAGAGTATGAGGTATTTAGCATGTTTTGGATTCTGCTAATAAGTCTCTATGCCTATGACCTCAGCTGAGAGGTCAGTTATGAGGCACACATCATACACTCACACACATACACGCACACACACAGAGGGCTGGCGAGCCATTCAGAGGCCTTAATTAAATTTGATTTAAGATGATTTACAGGCACCACTGCTAAGTAAATTAATGAAAATTTTACAACTGCAACAAGAAAAAGAAAACACACACATTCAGAAAGGCATGTGTATACTGTATGTAGAGCCTTAAAAAAAAAGGTTATTAGCAATGTATGTCAGAACATAACATTTAGACTCAAAATCAAAACTAAGGCTTGTAAAGTATCTTCACAATAAAGACACAATCTTCATTTGAGTAACATTTTGAGTAATTGCAGTTGTGCGTAGTTCTAGCTGTTCACTGAAGTCATCCTAAATATAATAAAACATGTTTTGTTTTTTTCGGATTAAATCCTTTTGGGGGAATGAATTTGAGTGTGCAGGCTGATCAACATGCAAAAACTGTCACTGCAATGGTTTTGGCAGGAGCTGAAAATCTCTTTGGAAAATCTGAGCTAATGTTAAACCCAAGACAGGGAAGTGTTAGTGTATCATAAAATCTATCATATCAGATCCAATCTTAATCCAATATGCAAATGCAGGCCATGCAACACCAGGAACAGGGGGCGGGTACACGTAGGATTGGGTTCATTTCTAATTTGCATATTCATAGAATCTGTATTTCTTGACGAAATAATTTTTCGGTGTCTTTTTGTATAATGACTCTATGCAGAACGATTTATGCCAAGCGATTTATTATTTAATATAGAAAAAAATTTAAGGTCTACAAAACAAGTTTTAGATTACTTAAAATTAACATAACATCAAACATTTATGGAGACGTCTCTTTCTTGAACCTTTCAGTCCGACTCCTCTCAGAGCAGCTTGACTGCGTTAAGGTTGGGTGACTGAGCAGAGCTCCTTCATGTCCAAACATCTCTTACACACCTTTGAGGTGTGTTTGCGGTCACTGAAAATTAAACAGAAGATTAGGAAAAAAAAGAAAAAAGAAATGCAAGGTGACGGGCAGCGTACATATAAATATTCAGTACTTGTTTCCTCCATAATGGTGAATAACTGTAGTTGTTTACTCTGAGAGCGCTATGATGTTGTATGAGGAACTAAAGGTCATTCTGCTATTAATAGTGACAAAGGAGAATGCTTAGGTCTCTCCTCTCCCTCTCTCAAGTGCCTTCCTGCATTATTCCAAGCAGCTTTTAGGTTTTGGCTTTTTTTCTAAAGGCATTTCAGGCACAGATTCTCTCTAGCCATGGCAGAGATGTGAAGAGTGTGACATGCAAGTGTTGTAAGGCAAGAACATCATTGCATCATCGAGAGAGAGAAAGAGACAGAGAGAGAGAGAGAGTCAGAGATGAACAGTGCAAAGGGTATTTTGAAGACACCAGTGCATTTTTTATCTGTTATATTATATTATTGACAAGCCCTGACTGTCCCATATGTAAATTAAATATATTGTAATATGTTGTCAATATTCCTAAATATAATATAATGCAGTATATTGTAATATATATCAAAAATATTTGTATGGAGGTGGTTCAGTCTCTGTTTATTCAGTTACTGATTGAGAAAGCTGTGTCTGTTGTGTCTTTTCTGTTGCCTTTAACCCCTTAAACTCCCAGGACTCGTTGGTGGGTCCATTCTATACTTACATTCATCACTCTCGTAACTATATACCTTTCCTATAGTTTTAAAGTAGTTACTAAATAATATGTTTTCAGATGAATAACTTGGATATCTTGGACGTTTGCTGTGCTATTGACCTTGAATTGCGTTCTTGGATTTTGATTTTGGTAACTGCCTGGTAACGTTCCTTTTGACTCTGTATTGTGATTTTTGACCACACTGCTTGCATCTGGGCTTTGGACTTTGTTTGCTGTGTGTTTCTGTTTAATAAACGTTTGCAAATTAATCCACATCAACCTGTTGAGTCATCGATGCTACAACAAGACTATTTGCCTGCGTGACGAGTCCCCTTTAGTATCTAACTTTGTATATGACATTTATTCGTATCCTCGATGACGTAATTAATTTAACTAACTAGGCTCTGTATAGAACTCAGCACTACAGATGGCACACGACACAGCTGTGATTGTCATTAAGGAAATGATTATTTGCTCTTCTCATAACCATTTAGGCTGATGTACAGTGCCCAGAAATGCATTACACATTACAGATTACAGATTACCTAGTCTTGATTAAAGCCATCTGTAGTTCTGCGGTGGCGTCTGGACAGGATGCAGTTTACTCTTTTACTCACCCTGCTTTAGGTAATACATACATCCCTGTCACTCACTACAGTATAAGCATGGATGTGATCACCACAGCTCAGAAAGACCGCATTGTTAAACTGTGACCTCACTCTGCAAATCTTTTGGGTCAAATGGGATGGATCAGTTAAGAAAGTGTGATATGTGTGTGTGTGTGGGTGTTTGTGTGTGTGTGTGTGTTTGTGTGTGTGTGTTTGTGTGTGTGAGAAGGAGAGAGAATGAGAGAAAAAGATTTTCATCTGGATTCAGCTGGGGTCATACTGTGAGTGAGTGACTTGTTGATCTCCCTACTGACCTCGGCCCTTTGTTTGACCGAGCGGCCTGATTGTGGCGTGTGCTGATTGGTGATAATGAAAAGGATGGAGAGAGTGCGGGAGGCCGGGTGAAGGAGCGAGGGAAGGAGAGAAGGAGAAATAAATGGTGTTCATGGGCCATTGTGTAGAAATGATTGCAATTAAGAGGTGGAGGAAGGGAGGCGGTCGGGCAGTTCTGAACCATGTGGAGGTTGAAGAGCTGAGGATCATATCACAGCAGCGAGGAAAGGTGAGAGGCTCACACACAAACACACACAAACACACACGGATGGATGGATGGATGGATGGAGGAAAAGATGTGTAGGTAATGGGAAGAGTGATAGAGAGGCAGAGCAGAGGTGATGATAGCAAAACTGATGAGGCCACTGGTATCAGAGCTGAGGCCGGCTCTCAGAGCTGAATCCACACACACACACAAACACACACACACACACACACACACACAGAAAGAGAGAAAGAGAGCGATAGAGAGAGAGATAAATAATTTTATTAATTTATTAGGCCTTTCTCATGGGCAAGTCCAAACTGGTTCATCTGTGAACTAGATATCAGTTTGACTGTGAATGGGATTGTGTGTGTGTGTGCGTGTGTGTGTGTATGTGTTTGTGTGTGTGTGTGTGTGTGTGTGTGTGTGTGTGTGCAGATCACATAGATAGAGTGAGAAACAGATGGAGAGATGGTCTGATACTCAGCTGCACTCCCCTGTAGGCCATGGTCTCAATTTCAGACAGACTTGCCACCAGCCTGGAAATTTAGGGTGTGTGTGTATGTGTGTGTGTGTGTGTGTGTGTGTGTGTGTTTGTTTCAGATTAGCTCTTTTGTTGGAAATGCTGTATTCATACATACACACAGGTTTGAAAGAACATGCTAATTCCTTTCATTCTCTGTTCTTTCCACCAAGGCCACAAGGCAGCAGGTGATAAAATTATATAAAATAATAACAGAGAAAGGAGGGGTGTAGGAAAGAAAGTGTTGTTCTTTGTTGCTTAATGTCTTAATGTTTATAATCAAAATGAGATATGTAAACTCATGATTTTGTGTACATTTGAATTTCTTATTATTTGTAATTATTATTTGTATTTACCAATGAAATAGAGAGGAGGCGGGGCTTACCTCAGTTAAATGAATATTCATGAGCCTGGTCTAGTTTTGTTAACTGAAGCCATTAGATTTACTGCTGACTGAACTGCCTGCTCCTATTTAATCCATCTGCAGATTTTTATTTAATGTGTTTGATTTAATGTGTAAGCACAAGCACTCAGCAGGACAGATTCCTCTTGAAACAAATTTGGATGATAAAGTGAGTCTGGCTATTAAACACATGTTTGTAAGAAAATTGTACTAATTATCATCACATAATTGTTATCAAGGAATTTTGCTAAAATATTTATCACACTTTTTCCCCTATCAACCATGCTCTCAGAAACGAATTAATATTTTCAAACAGGAAGTACTTTGGGGAAAAAATTGAGACCCCACTATGATCTTGCAAGGACATACAAAGTAATTGGGGGAAAAAAAACGTGATGTCCTCATCTGAGGACACTGGGGTCTCACGAGGGGGTAAAAACATCAGTTGTAATTTATCCAGTAGGTTTCTCTGTGTCTCGGAGAGGAACATGTGTACTGGTTAGTGGCTAAGCGAACAGGATTGATTTGTGCTCCAAGCTGCAGGCCGCGTGGGCTGACTAAATCGCTGCTTGTGTGTTTGTGCTGAATGTGGGCGCCGGTGTGTCAGGATCTCTTTATTGTAGTGGTGAACAGTAGCTTGATCTCACCCATGTAGGTAGCTGTGATATAATCCATTTTGATCAAGATTAGAGTTCTCTATCTCTCTCACTCTCTCTGGATGCTTGACATTTGCTAGCAAGTGAATGAGTCATGTTTCTAAGGCTTTATTGCCATAATCTCCTCATAGCCTTACATAAGACAGAGAGCGCTCATCCACATTTACAACACAGGTCAGTCAGTATGTGTGTGTCACGCATACACCGGCAGAACAGGACCACAACTCCCAGAATCCTCCACGCAGCACGAACGAGACGCTTCCGCGTTCAAGTTCGCCGCATTTCTGAAGATCGTGGCGTGCACTCGCAATCACAGGAAAGCACAAACACCTGAGATCAATCACAACTCCCCCATATAAGCCCCAGAGAAATAGAGCTTCGACGCTCAGTATCGTTGCAATGTTATTCGACATACCAAGCATTACCTGGACTGCTATTTGGATTACCGGCCTGTTTCTGGACCTTGAACTTCCGACTTTGCCTTTGCCCCTGAAACCTTGTTTGAACATCGCCCGACCTTCTGCCTGCCCCTCGACTACGCTTCTGCCTAACCCTTTGATCCTGTCCGACGCCTGCCTTCTAGCCCATGGCCCGCACCTGTATTCACCCTGCCACCAGCCTGACAGTGTGTCTGTATATGGAGTGGAGATGTATATAGCTTTTTGTGCTTGACCAAATGTGCCCATGATGAGAGGAATACATAACAATTTTGACATTGTGGATACATTTGGCTGCTCCCAATGAAGAGAAGTGCTTCTTTTTTAACATAAAGTGCAGCTTTAATTTACAAAGGTAAAAGAGCCAAAAGATTTAATTTTGGTTAATGGAGTTAGTGTTTGGGTTAGTTATAGTGAGGTTAAGGTTGGGGTTAGTTGTAGTGAGGTTAAGGTTGGGGTTAGTTATAGTGAGGTTAAGGTTGGGGTTAGTTATAGTGAGTTTAAAGTTGGTGTTAGTTGTAGTGAGGTTAAGGTTAGGGTTTGTTGTAGAAAGGGTAAGGTTGGGGTTAGGTGTGCTGAGGTTAAGGTTGGGGTTAGTTGTAGTGAGGTTAAGGTTGGGGATTTGTTGTAGTGAGGTTAATATTACTGTTAGTTGTAGTGAGGTTAATGTTGAGTTTAGTTATAGTGAGGTTAAGGTTGGGGTTAGTTGTAGTGAGGTTAAGGTTGTGGTTAGTTATAGTAAGGTTAAAGTTGGGGTTCGGTGTAGTAAGGTTAAGGTTGGGGTTAGGTGTAGTGAGGTTATGGTTGGGGTTAGTTGTAGAAAGGTTAAGGATAGGGTTTGTTGTAGAAAGGGTAAGGTTGGGGTTAGTTGTAGAAAGGTTAAGGTTAGGGTAGAAAGGTGTAGTATTATTTAGCTACAGTCATACCCAAGTCAATGGAAATACTCCACAAAAACAGTAATAGTGTTGGCTCCATTTTCATGCAAGCGTAATTTGCTGGTTAACACCAGTACATTGCTATTTTGGTTGTGCGCAAGCCAGTCTTTTTCCGTTTGGGTTGCTATTTTCATGATCATAAATGAACATGTCTGCACTGACATGGGTGGAGTGGCACAACAGGGGGTGAGACATTCAAAATCTCCCTGTGCAGTGATATTTTCCAACCCACTTTGGTCCAAAATTGCACTTGTGTGACAATGCCAAAGTGGTATTTTCCTGAGTTCAAGTGGAGGTCCCATTTCTTACAACCCAGTTTTGTGAATATTATTTATGTCACCCTACTTTAACAAAAATAATCTACGTCATCCAAATACTAACTCAATAAGATGTAATTATTTTATCCATAACAAATAAGAACAAGCAACTGAGTTGTGTCTACTAAATGCCAGTTTACACCAAAGCGTTTCTGACGCGTTTTTTCATCATGTGTCTCACAGAAAAGATATGCTTCCATTTTAACCAAAGTAGCAATCTATACCAACTCTGTGAGGCACACGACTCACTCATGCAAAAATGCATCCCCATCCTACCTGCTGCATTTTTTAAGCATGCATAAGTAAAACATAAACCATCTCAGAAATCCATCTCAATCACACATTTCTACTTTCTATACATATCAAACTTTATTTAAAATCATAATCTACACCAAAGTTATGATTATGTGGCCTGTAGCTGCAGAGCAAAGTGTATAAGATACTTAATTCTCAAACTTGGAGAACAAGAATAAACACATATGCTGTTTGTTTCCACTATCTTATGTCATTGATATAGGGGTTATAGTTATTATGGTAACACTTTACTGTATGGCAGGTTTCAGAAGGCACACTCAGAGAGAAGGTGATTTGATTGGATATCACAGAAGCATGGCTATTCACGCCTCTAGATACATTCATTCTGACTAAATCCTTTTTTACCATTGCAATGCTCTTTGCCAGGTTACTGTCTGTGCCGATGGTCATGAAAATACCATGAATACGCCAAGAATATATCATGCTGCGATCCTCTATAACTCTACTAAAGCCCTATGCTGCAGAATGACGCATGCTTTAATGTTACCTCCATGTTACCTTTGTAGCTTGTCACTATCACTAGTGGCTTGTGACTTGTAAATGCATATGGTCCTGTTATTGAGCACAGCCTGTGTAGGATTGCTATGACGCACTTAGTTATTTAGTGATTATGTCATATGTCTACTTGAAGCCTGCATTCATATTTCATGTATTGTATATAGACCTAGTCATATGTAGCTTTCATCATGTTCCTTCACCCCTGAACTTGTCTGTATGAGTGTGTATGTTTGTGTGTGCGCTGATTCTTGGGGACCTATTCATCCATGTGCATCCATATGAACACCTGTTCACTTAACCTGTGGATGAGTGTGAGACAAACACAGGTTGTCACCTCTTCCAATAGACAGCACATTCAAACAATGCCACGGTATTTTCTCTGCTGACAACCTTGTGATTGCTGCTTTACGTTTTGAGCTTTCAAATTGTGTTGTGCACGTCTATGTGTGTGTTAACGTGTGTGTGTTTTGCAATCCTGTGACAGGCTGGCTTTTTCGACAGCCTGATTCTGGGTTTATAGTAAAGGACCCATTATGTGATTGTGTTTACCAATCCAGAGGATGGAGGAATGTGAAAAAGGGAGGCAGGACATGGAAATGTATTAGCAACAGAAATATTCAGCAATGATGAAATAGGGGCTAGTTTAAGACGATGATTACGATATTCTTGGTTATGTCATTAAAACCTGGCAGTCCTTGTTTAGTCCTTGAGAAAGCCTCCTGCCGTTTTGCCTTTTCTCTCTTTAGCCCCCGCTCTTATCTGCTCACTGGTTATGTTGCTAAAAAAAGGACACTAGGCGCCAAAATCAATATCTCCTGATGGCTAAGAGAGAAAGACCAAGGGAGAGGAAGGGAGGGATTGCAATGAGGTAAAAGGGAGGGACTTGGCTCTCCTAACTTGCTGCAGCAATCTGTGTGTGTGTGTGTGTGTGTGTGTGGAGGGGGAGGGAAAAAAGAGAAGGAATGAAATAAAACCAAAGAGAATGTAGTAGGCAAGAATGGAAAGGAGCAAAGGGGGGGGGGGGGGGGAGG
>JAOUQW010000046.1:7808902-7828132 GCA_028565825.1 Olivaichthys viedmensis | reverse complement strand
CACATTCTGTATCTGTGATGAAGTTGCTGTTTTCTCTCTCAGTGAACAAAGCTTTATGTATTGCTCTTCTGATGGTGAGCTCACTTTTGGTTTGCGTCTGATCGTGCTTTGGATACGACTGATCCAGTTTCAGCAAAGCCTTTTAGAGTCAAATACAGTTTCAATGAACAGTGGGCCAACGTTTGCCGTGAGACCGAGGAGCTAGAGCAGAGGATTGACGTCATTTAGGCCACCCTGAAGTCGTTCCCTATGCCACCACAGCGCACCCCTCCCGTCACGCTGCTGAACCCGCCATCACAACCGTTCGGGGCATCAAATCCAGCGTACCAGCCTCCCGGAGACGAGGGAGAAAAAAACGCTGGAATTTTTTTGGGGGGGGCTGTGGACGACCAGCGCGGTGGTTCCCGTTCCTCCCGAAACCGGCGCGGTGGTTCCCGTTCCTCCCGAGACCGGCGCGGTGGTTCCCGATCCTCCCGAGACCGGCGCGGTGGTTCCTGCTCCGGCCGATGATGTCGCAGCGCAGTTGCCGATGACGTCCCAGCGCAGCCGCCACCCGCTCCTGCTCCTGCCGACGTTGTCGTGCCTCCTGCTCCTGCCGAGGGTGTCGTCGCGTCGCCTGGTCCTGCTCATAACTGGCATAACTGTACTATACCATACCACAATCATTTTAGTCTATTACAAGCAGTGTTTATCACAGTGCTGTGTGCTTCCTAAATGCCTTGAGCTGATGCTAAACAGAACCAGTGCCAGCTAGAGCCAGAATAGACAACTGCCTGAGGCATCCATGTTATTTTTCTGCGCCGACGGAAACAGTAAACGAGTATTAATGTTCTCTGTTCTTCCATCTTTCTTGGGGAAACAACCAAACTCTTCCATGCAGTCATTTCCTTGTAGAGTGTTGCAGAAAAGTTAAATATTAAAAATATCTGAACTTTGGATGACCTGCATATAGACCTGTCTGCTATTCTTTAAAGCCAGCGCAGCACAGAGTTGTAGCAATTCAGATATGACAACCATGAAAGGGTGTGGTTTATTACACAACCACATCTGGATAGTGTGTATATTTATGTGTCCTAAAACACATTTTAGGACCACCAGCGATGCTCACTTCTAGCATAAGTCTTGTTATCTGTCAAGCTAAACTGTCCTTGCTTGAGCTAGGCTATCCCAGTTTCTGTCACTGCAGGCTAACGTATTAGACATATTACTCAGCGTCATTTCATTTTCCTGCAATGTTTTGCATCAGCTGCCTCAACAATAGTTTGCTGTTCTTCTAATTGAGTCTATAATACATCCATTATTCTATAATATGTAATAAATAGATGAATGCATTGACACTTTGTTCCTGATAATATTGCTGATAATACTGTATAATTAGGTTTGTTTTTGCCTAGAGCCTGCTGTAGTGTATAGAGACAGCACTGATGCTAAATGCGCACCTAAAAATAAATAGTACATGCCTTTTCCCACACGGTGCAATGATTTACGTTCACATTTATTCATTTGGCAGACTTTAAAATTGGGGCAGAATCCAAACCGAGCACGAAGCTGAGCAGATGAGGGTTTAAGGCACAACAGTGGCTCTTTGCCAGTTCTGGAAATTGAACCTACAACCTTTCAGTCAGTAGCACAGAACATTTATCACCAGGCTTTTAGGAGGTAATCCAGTACTGATCAGCAAGAATTAGGCCCTAAAACAATGCAGTTTTCATTTAATCGAAGTGAGAATCGCTGAGCTAGAGAACTAAATAAGGACCAGAGTGAGGTCCAGACTCTATAAAACTACTTTGTATCCTAGTTTAGAGCTGCAGCACCCTTTTTTTCAGAGCTCACTCAGCCCAGTGAAATAGAGGAATGCGATTAATTTGCCATTGTCTTTCGGCATTACTGATGGTGTGTGTGTGTGTGTGTGTGTGTGTGTGTGTGTCACTCACTGTCTCTGAAATCGTGGCAGGCAGATACGTACTGTCCTGCTAGAGCACTGCTCTCCCTCATGTCTCCTAACAGGATGGGCAGTTTGTCAGTGTTGGTCAGGGTGGAGAATTGAGGGTGTGTGTGTGTGTGTGTTTAGATCTGTGTGTGTTTTCATGGAGTCAGATGGTAAATACACAGCTGTTGATGTGTCAGATACCAAAACATCTGCCTCCCACATCTGGTCTCATGGTGCTAAATACAGCATATAGTGTATAGTGCGCATTCATGATGAAATCACAGCTAACAACAACAACTCTGATTTTATGCACCTTCATAATGCAGATATCATATGTTTGATGGCATGAAAGCCCATGTCACATCTTTGCTAAAGGCTCCCTAGTTAGCATATATTTCATGACAGTTCCTTCATGCTGGCTAATGCACATTTAGTGAGTGTGACATAAGCAACATGGTCTCATGCTTGCAATTTTGTAAAAGGTTGCACGACTCAATTTGTATGAAAAGTTGCAAAGGCTAAAGTTAGAGTTGGGGGCCCTTTCTTACTACCTCAATATGATGAAATTCAAAGAAATCCAATTACATCGGCCTCACTCGTTGGAATTCTTGCAGATTTTGCACGAGATCAGGGTCAATATAAGATGTTATCTCACTGAGTGTGATAACAGTTGTCATTAGGTACAACATCTGTAATAATATGTGTTACGACAGTTCACAAGCTGTCGTAGAATTACCAGAAATGGTAGCATGACACTGTTATGTCATTGGACATCAGCATAGGATATCTGCCATGAAGTGTTTATGACATGGTCATGTCAGTCCCATGATGAAGGGTTTAAGTAAAATGTCAAATATTTTGTAAAAAGTTTAATATTTTAATACCCAGATGTGTTGGCCATATTTGTACATATTCACACACACACACACACACACACACCTGCACAAAATGCAATAAGTACCGTCCCTGCAGGGAGAGGATGAATAATAAATAAATGAATAAGTACCTTTGGAAACACAATGACACAGATGATTATCTCGTGCCCTCTTTGTGGGTTAAAGCTCTAAAGACTAATTTCATATGAGATTAATTTTGCAATTTTGCAGATGGAAGCGCGATTGTGTTAGCGTCAGGCGCCAAATGTCATTCATTGTTATAAACAAATTGAAGCGATTTATGAGAGGGGGTCCGTCATTGATGCATATTAATCCATTGTTTGTCGTCCATATTAGCATGCAGATCAAGCGGATGGAAAATGAATATTTAGTGTACCATACTGTATTCACATAGCCGAGTGCATAGCGGAAACCTAGGGTATGAACAGAGAGTTGTGTGTATGTGTGTGTGTTGTGAGAAAGGTAGAGTTTTTTGTGCACGGTATGTTTTTTGTGCATGGTTCACAAATCAGTAGAATGAAGTTTGGTGAACCCCAGCGCTGCCTTTCTCTTCACTCATCCAGTTTACTTCATATCTGTAATTTTATAAACCTTACATTCGCTCATCTCCCATCTCTCTCTTTCTTTCTCTCCCTTTCTCTCTGTCTTTCTCTCTCTCTCTAAGGATGACTTGGTTGTCACACTGATGAAATTTCTGGTGTGTTTGCCTGTCTGCTTGGATTACACCTCTGTGTGCACAGATGTGCATCACTGTGTGACCTCTGTGTGTGTGTGTGGACTTGTCTTTTTTTGGCATTCTTATGTCTACATTCTACACGACAGACCAAAAAAAGTCATTGTATTACACATCCTGCATGACATTTGTGTACCACTGAGCCAGAGAAAGTTTCTGTGTCAGTGTGATGAGCTTTAACCACAGCAGAATGAAAGTGATTGTCTTGTGATGGATCTAATGAACCACTTTTCTCAGCCAAAAATGCCAACATAGCTAACAGTTGACCATATTCACAGGTCAACCATTAAATCTTGCTGAAGGTAATGTTTTAGAAACTCAGATTACTTAATGCTTTAATATTTAAGGGAATCATGAAGAGACAGGCTGGAAAAGCGCATGAAGTGGATGAATTTAAGATGAATTTTCAGATTTGGCTAAAAGGAGACTAAAATGGGCATTGAAAGGGGCAATTTTCTTTGCTACAAGTGATTGCATTAGCCTTCTTTTACCCAAATCTGTGGGAAATTAATCTTACAGAGTCGTCCACTTCATGCACTTTATGGATGGTCCCTTAATGATTTAGTGTTTCTAAAACTTTACCTTCAGCAAAATTTGATGGAGTATATTTTGAAATATGTTTGGTTGTAGTTTGTTCCTCGTTTTCTCTGAAGTGAGAAAATAATTTAATTGAATGCCCCACATTTTATTTTAAACATTGTGGATGCAAACTCCCAGTTACTGTAGTCCCTTTGTTGTCCTAGCAGTTGTCTTATCATAGCAAAGCGTTTTGCTCATTTCCTAATGCTTTCGGTAGTTATATGTTGAACACAGGTCAAGTTTTTGGTCCACTTTTCCATATTTACTGATTGACTACAGGTCCTCTATCCACCCTGAGTGTGGCATCACAAGCAACTTGTGAATATGGTCAATAAATGAAAGTGAATGGGGATGAGTTAACATGATGTTATTATTATTATCATTATTATTATTTTGGCAGATAGATGTAGAAATAATTTTTCTGGTTGAACACTAGTTCAATAAACCAATACATTCATAACTGAATTGGCGTACTCCATATTTAGGCAGGAGCAACTTTTCTTTTCATCTCTTTTTCTACATACTCATATAGAAATGTTGTGATGAGCAGGCCAGCTTCTATTAAGGCCACATTTAAAACTCCACCTCCCAGAAGTCATTTTTACTGCAGCCAAGACAAGCCCGTGGGGGTAGTAATTGATTTGGGAGCAGACGGAGAAAACTGTTCATTCTGAGCAAAATTCTTCAGCTTGGCCAAAAGAGAGAGAGAGATAGAGAGAGAATGAGAGGGAGCGAATGGAGAGGGAGGAGTAGAGGAGGAGTGTGAAAAACTCAATTATGTTCACAGCTTCGTTCCTCAACTGCTGACCCTCTCTTAGTCACACACACACACACACACACACACTCTCACACACACGCACATGGACACACGCAGATACACATAAGCCCAAGCCCTATACTGTGGTCGTGCCAATAGAGTAATTAACAGATTCTTTATTCCCCATTTAAAATTTCTACAGAACTAATCAAATCACTCACCATTGGCCAGAAGTTTCCTCTGACTCTTCATCCCTCTTTTTCCTACATCCCATCCCTCTTTCCCTGTGTCTCACTCTCTTTTCCGTAGCAGGGTTAATGATAGCATCCTGCTCAGAGTAATTACAGCCCATCACCTCACTGTCCCGCCACCAGCTGGAGAATGACAGGGTAACACTGAACCAAAAATGTTCACCTCCGGGGATATGCAGTTGTGTGTGGGAGCGGGCACGTGAAGGCAGAGTGAAGAAAGTGAGCATGGCATCGCCGAACAGCGGGACGACATCACTTCAGAGCGTTCTTTATCTGGGGCACACAGGTGTGTGCTCAGCCAGGGATTAGAACGAAGGGATTAGGAAGACTGCAGCTTGGGGAACACTGTAGCAAAATAAAGATAGAGACATGGAGTGGCAGAGGTTTTAGCTGTTTATAATTGTCTCTCTTTTCATGTGACATTTCTCATGTCATCGTGATTCAGTCATAATATTTTATGTCACCCGCGGACTCTGGCGAGTTCAATGTTCTGGCGCATGCCGATAGCAATTTACACTGGACTTATTGATCAGACCTGTCTCTGCCATACACCTCTCTCTCTCGCCATCACTCTCGCCCTATCACTCTCGCCCCACGGCTCTCATCACGTCGCTTGTCTAAGCCCCAGCATCAGTCCTGCCTTGGAGCTCGTCTTCATTAAATGAAGCGTGGCCAACAAACACTGCTATTTACCCAGCCAGTCACATGACAAGCCCCAAATACAGTAGCCCTGAAACAGTGGAGAGAGAGAGAGTGAGAGGAAGATGGACAGAAAACGAAAGGGGTGAAAGATAAGGGTGGCTATTTCGTCTTTTATAACAGTGGTCTTCTCTTTAATTTGATGTCCCATGCAGCTATTTGTCCAGGACCAGGCTGTCCTGAGCTAATTAAAGCACGGCAGCACAAAACATGCCAGTGTGCCAAGCCAAGAGCCGAAAACCAGAGTGATACTGTGGGCCAAATCAAAACCATTACACTGCCTTTGACAAGAATCAAATAAAAGCAAATGCACAATTACATTGAAACTTAACACTTAAGTGAAAAAAATATCGAAACACTGACAAAGGATTTTTGGAAAGGAAAATATGCATTGAAGACAGATGTAATCACAATGCATGATAATCACTGGTTATAGCCAAAATCCACAGATGCGGATGGAGAGAATAAAAGCACAGGCCTGAACGAGCCCACGCACAATCATGCGCAAGCAGACAGCACACGTCAGTCATTGTGTGTTATGCAAAACCGAATCATAAGCCCGACGAACAATGGAGCCCATTTCAACCAACTGCCAGCCATCACAGACTGCTGTATGTAAATGATGCTTGGCCCTTTATCGTAATTGTTGGCCTTTCCGTGTGAAAGAAACCATAAAATGTCACACAGTGAAGGAGCGGGAACGGGAACAGGCCACTCCAGCAGGAGCGCCTCTGCCAGAAACTGGTTCGCGGAAACTGGTTCGGAAACAGCCGCGAGAGATTCTATCAATAACCCGACCCCCTCACGCTGTGCATTTAGGCTTCGTAATTTCCCAGCAAGACCACCTGCGCCCCCCTCTCCATTGTCTTTTATTATTAGATTCTGACATAAGCTGCGGCTCAGTCGGGGCGACTCTACCGTCGCCCTCCTTTTTTCTCAGCTTTCTTTTGCTCGTCTGGCAGGAGCCGTTGTGAGTGGGGGGGTTATCGGCTGCTGAGGTCATTTGTCAGAGTCGGTTTGGCCATGAACGATAACACCTGGATCCTCAGGGCTGCAGTGTGAAGCAGTGGGCTAATTACGGAGCGGAATTAAAAGTGATAGACCAGACGTAGCCTGCCTGGGCCAAGATGATGACAACTCTCACACTGACATATCGCACACTGACAGACATGCAAGATGCAAGAAGGACCCATACTACATTTAGCATACTTCTACACTAAATAATGTGCCAAATTAGTACTTCAGGAAGATTAGTGTGACTAAAACCATAATATTCATTAGATAGTACACAGATGCCATACTACATATGTGACTATATACTTGGTTCATGTCATAGGCACATTTTTGATACCTCACAGGATGATTAAGAGGAGACAGGGATGTTGTAGTATGACTTGAATGCTATAAGTCAGGAGAATAGTACATTCTTCTGTTGCAAATAAGTGTATATTATGTATTACGTAATGTTTTCAGGCACACTAAAAGGCCAAAACCATACCACGGTGTACGCCATGGTGCATGTTCGACATTTTCACACATGTGCAGGGGTGTACTATTCTGACATACTTGTTAGCATAAGTAGTATGTGGTTTTATGGAGCCAGAGTTTCACTAACTGCTTCATTAAATCCTGTGTTTCATCAATTTGACCCTATGCTCTCTTTGTTCTTATTCAGATTTAGATGCCTTATTTTCCAAATACATGTTCTGAGCGATTTTGTATTCAAATGTGGTTTATTAATCATTGACTGTTCTGTTCTGTTTTGGAAAAACATTTAAGTCTGTGGTTCTTGCATTTGATTGATTTAATTTTAGAAAGGCAACGTGTCCTCAAACCCCCTCTTCAGGAATTATGGAGGCCACTTTGTTGAGCTGAAATTTCCAGATTTCAGGGCTTTATGCAAAATCTACAAAATCATAAAAACGTCTCTGAGCATTAAGTCCTACGGTGCAAAAAGGAAGGGGTGAAAAAGTAAACCCAATAAATCAATAATATAGCATGTCAGTTACATTATGATTAACATGGTAGCTGGGTTGTAAAATACCGTTTGCAGTGGGTCTTGTGTCATCATTGTAGAGTAATGGGTTTGCCCTGGAATACCCTGCTCAATGGAAATACATAAGACTGGTTTGAAATCTATTTGCCTTTCTGCTGCACAAATTTTCACTTTGTCCTTCGAGTGTAGAAAAGAATTTTAGATAAGACATTCAGAAAGCTCTGTCCTTGAATTAGACTGAACACATTCGCCACCTACTGAATAATTCACGATAGAGAGATTTAGAGAGGGTGGTGGGGGGGATTTGTATTCATTATCAGTTAGCCAGTGGGGATTTGCTGTAGGCTACCTCATGCCTTTATAAAATGTTTCAAACATAAAATCAATCCACTTGGATATTCTTAAATAATAAGTTTGTATTTCCCCCGTCTGAAACCTTGCTTTTTCATATGGGAATCTATAGGAGCAATTCATCCAAGGATAAAATGTCCAGGTTTAACCTGGACATGGAGAAAGAGTCTTTGGAGACATGGAAAGAGAGAGTTTCTTTGAACATTTTGACAACATGATAACAGTACTGAAGCTAGATGTAGGCTTCTGTCACTTAAAACCAGGCAATTACATGCAATATTGTACTGTTTAATGAGCACATTTATGCTGCAGCATTAGTTTTTATCAGTGAAGCAGTGAAGTTTTGGTTTTGTCATTCCAGCACACAGCAGTGGCTTGTTAGTGTTCCAGCGCAGTGCATGGTTTATGATAATGGAGAGATATGCAGATCACCCGGGGAAAGATAATGCATGCTAATGCACCGGGTACAACAATAAACACACATGCCGCATCAAGGTGGAATTAACATAATACAACAGGAGGGAAGTGTTAATCTACATTAATCATCTCCCCTATGATGACTTCATTAGTATGGGACGAGGCATCAACACACCATCATGACCTCTATCACCAAAACAACACATATTTTGTATATAGCAAGGCTAATATATGTTTGCAAAACAGCCTTATTGTAGTGATATATATAAAGTGCATACGAAAAGTTTTAATGGATTTAATGGAAGTTTTAATCTTAAAATGGATTTAACAAAAAAATTATCATGAATCTACACACGATACTCCACAATGACAAAGCAAAGACAGGTTTTTGGAATGTTTTGTAAATTTATTAAAAATAAAAAATTTAAATATTCCATTTACATAAGTATTCAGACCCTTCACTTAGTACTTGGTTAAAGCACCTTTGGCAGCAATGACAGTCTCAAGTCTTCTTGGGAATGATCCTACAAGCTTGGCACACCTTTCTTTTGGAGGTTTCTCCTATTCTTCTTGGCAGAATCGTTCATGCTCAGCCAGGTTGGACGGGGAGCGTTGGTGCACAGTCATTTTCAGGTGTCTCCAGAGATGCTCTATTGGGTTCAGGTCCGGACTCTGGATGGGCCACGCCAGGACTTTCACAGAGTTCTCCTGAAGCCACTCCTCTGTTTGGTATTAATGAGGTGATACCTGGTTTTCTCCATGCACGCCGCTGGGAATTGTGGTCAAATAGTTCAATCTTCGTTTCACCAGAGGATCTTGCTTCTCATGGTCTGAGAGTCGTTCAGGAGAGTTTTGGCAAACTCCAAGCGGGCTCTAATGGGCCTTTTAGTGAGGAATGGCTTCCGTCTGGTGACTCTACCATAAAGGCCTGATTGGTGGAGTGTTGCACTGATGGTTATCCTTCTGTAAGGTTCTCCCATCTCCACAAAGGAACTCTGGATCTCATTCATAGTACCCATTAGGTTCTTGGTTACCTGTCTGAACAAGGCCCTTCGTCCCCGATTACTCAGTTTGGCTGGGCCGGCCAGATCTAGGTTCCAAACTTCTTCCATTTGAGAATTATGGAGGCTACCGTGCTCTTGGGCACTTTCAATGCTGCAGAAATGTTATTGTATCCTTCCCCAGATCTGTGCCTTGACACAATCTTGTCTCGCAGGTCTACGGACAGTTCTCTCAACCTCATGGCTTGGTTTTTACTCTGACATACATCATCAACTGTGAGACCTTATATAGACAGGTGTGTGCCTTTCCTAATTATGTCCAATCAATTCAATTAGGCACAGCAACAATGAAGTTGTAGAAGCATTTCATGGACCACTGATAGAAGTAGATGCACCAGAGCTCAATTGCGAGTGTCATAATAAAGGGTCTGAATACTTATGTAAACGCGTAATTTCAGTCTTTTTTTATTTTTAATAAGTTTACAAAATATTTCAAAAACCTGTTTTTGTTTTGTCATTGTGGAGTATTGTGTGTGTAGATTGATGAGAACAAAATGAGTTGAATCCATTTTAAGATGAGTCTGAAACATACCAAATTGTGGAAAACTTGAAAAGGTCTGAAAACTTTCCGTCTGCACTGCAAATTTGTAAAGTAATGTTTCACAATATGATTCACATGAACATTAACACACTTGTACAGAATAATCATTCAGTGTGAATATTATCAAACTAAACTGCCTAGTTCAGGTTGGATTTGTATGTTGTGGTGAATTAGTAATATTCCATGTACATTAAAATATTTTATTGACCCATATCATCATATATACAGGCAATTAAAAGAAAAGAAAAACACTATTGAAATTGCATAAGTCAATGTTCAATATTTGTAAGACTAATCCAAAACCTATTAATTTGATTTTTAGGGTCAGCAAATTAGGAACCTGTTCCTTCTCTCTCCAGCTGATAAGCAGGCTCTTTTCATGTGTGGTTCCTCTGTGCTGGAATGATCTACACAGCTTCATCTGATCTGCAGAGTCCCACACGACCTTCAGAGCATCTCCTAAAGACACTGCTCTTCTGTAAACACCTGAATCGCTGATGACCAGACTAGCGCAACCCCTCAGTCCATCATGCACCCCACTTTACTGGGACTTGTGTGTGTCACCTGGCACTCTTCAGACAGACTTCCTTGAGCATTTAGTAGATTGATTGTATATTGAAGTGTAGTGCGATATTCATTTTGAATGTTGCTGTGGAAAATTTTAAAGGGTCTGAAAACTTTCGGCGTGCACGGTGTGCATGGGCGTGTGTTCATGTGGTATTCACGATGAGAAACTGTTCTAGAATCCAGTACACTGCCCTCTGGATAAACAGCCCTGCCCTCGGGCATCAGCACGACAACAGAAGACAAACAACCCAGGGAATGCATCACTCTGTTTATGTTGGACAGCTCTGGCGGGGCCGCATTTCATACTACTGCAATACTTTGGAATGCTTTGTAGAGGCAACCGAGATCCTCATCTCAGTTTTCATTCGGCGGTGGTGCGTTTGACTTTGAGTGTAACTCACCCTCTTATTGGCCACACAGATGATGCGCGCATAACAGCAGATCATGAGGAAGATGAGGGTGAAGAGCGGGATGTACCATCTACATAGAAAGCAAAGAGCATGAAAAGCTGTGCAAAAAAAAACATCAACTAACAGAGAATTGTAAAATATCAGTGTTATATCACACGCTCTACAGCTGCACACAGAGGTGACAAAGGTTAAACACAATAAAATAGACATGCCATATTACACACACTCATTACACAAAATTGCACACAGCAAATTCAGCCTAGTATCAAAAAAACAAAAAAAACAACAACAGTGGCACCTCTGTAAAACTCAAGCTCGTCCTGGCTTGCCATCGTAATTACCATCAAGGGATAACAAAGACCAGCTTGCCTGACTGTGGCAATCTCTCAATCTTGCAGATTCGCTTTGTGTAACGTCAGGAAGATCAGACTGCACCTGTCGGAAATATGCTACACAACTACTCATCCAGGCACACGTCATTTCTGCAAATCTGCTGGCCGGCCTACCAGCTTGCATACGTAAACCACTGCAGATGATCCCACCACTGTATTCACTTGTGGTTCACCCGCTCCGATTACAATCTCATTGGCTATCTGCACCTCCGTGTGTATGCACTTCCATGCACCGGTGTTCATCAGTCGATGGGGAAACAAACTTTTCAACACTGTGACAACAATGAGCTTTTCGAAGCAAGATATAGTCAGTGAATTGACAGCGTTTGTGAAATCCGAGGCATCCCGCCTTCTCTAGCGATAACCAGTAGTCTAGCTGCAAGACTGATCCATAGTGAACCACGCCGTTTCCAGGTGGTTGCAACGTTCTGTGTGTTGTAGCATCATTGTCATGCAAAAACAATGGTCTGTGGTTGATCATTTGCAAATGTCAGTCATCTGGGCTCTTCCTGTGAAAGTAGAAAACTATCAAACTGTGTAGTGACAGCTAGAAGACCAGCGTGAAAAACTAGCTGAGCGCTTACTCATATAAGTCCATTGTTATTAGGGTGTATTGATATAATTACCGTTTCAAGATTTCATCATTTGTCAGTTGACAGCTTTGTGACTAGTACTAACAATTATTTTAAACCTGGGGTTTAGCTGTGGCTCTCTCTGTGTTCTGTGGGTGACCGTGTGTGTGTGTGTGTGTGGTGTTTAGCTGTGGCTCTCTCTGTGTCTGGGTAACCGTGTGTGTGTAACCGTGTGTGTGTGTGGTGTTTAGCTGTGGCTCTCTCTGTATTCTGTGGGTGACCGTGTGTGTGTGTGTGTGTTTAGCTGTAGCTCTGTCTGTGTAACCGTGTGTGTAACCGTGTGTGTGCTTAGCTGTGGTTCTCTCTGTGTCTGTGTAACCGTGTGTGTGTGTGTGTGTGTTTAGCTGTGGTTCTCTCTGTGTCTCGGTAACCGTGTCTGTGTAACCGTGTGTGTGTGTGTGCGGCGTTTAGCTGTGGCTCTCTCTGTGTCTGGGTAACCGTGTGTGTAACCGTGTCTCTGTGTGTGTGTGTGTGTTTAGCTGTGGCTCTCTCTGTATTCTGTGGGTGACCGTGTGTGTGTGTGTGTGTGTGTTTAGCTGTAGCTCTGTCTGGGTAACCGTGTGTGTGTGTTTAGTAGTGGCTCTCTCTGTGTCTCTGAGTGACTATGTGTGTGTGTCTCTCTGTGTGTGTGTGTGTGTGTGTGAGTGTGTGTGAGTAGTGGCTCTCTGTTGTACTTGTTTTTTGTCCGTTAGTGGAAACTTATCTGTGCAGCACTTTGATCACCGTCAGCCTCACTTGTAAGTCATGTTCGAGAAAAGTGTCTCCCGAATCCAATGCAATTCTACATGTAAGTATTATGGTCTGGCAATCAGCCTGCCCTATCCTTAAAGATCATTACTGATATGCAATGATGCACCGCTACAGACAGGTGTCTGTCTGACAACCTTTCACTGAGAAAAAAAACAAAACAAAAAAAAAACAGAAAGGCAGCACGGGAGGAAGAAAGAGAATTCCTGACATTCCAACCAGTAGAGCTACGCGTCTCCTTCAACCTAAAGTGGGTTATGTAGTGGATGATGTAACTCACTACTCATTGAGATTCATTTGTCCCAAAACATAACGAACAATCTTTGATGTGAACACCACCACAAAACTGAGAAAAAAATACACACAAACATTACTCTCACACACACACACACACATACAAAAAAAACTAGGTGCTACTTACATGCCAAATCTCCAGGACACATGGTCATCTGTGATCCAGCTAAATTGGGAAGAGACAGATGAAAAGAGAGATGATGAAGACAGAGAGGAATGAAATAAGTGTGGTGAGAATACTGCATGGTTGATGGTTCATTTACATTTATTCATTTGACAGATGCTTTTATCCACAGCAACATACAAGTCAGGCAAAATCCAATCAAGGCATTGAGCATTAAGGGTCTTGCTTAAGAGCCCAACATTGGGCCTCTGATAGTCCTGAGAATTTAAACTCACAACCGTCCGGTCACTAGTACAGAATCGTCATCATTAGTAACTCACCACCAGGCTCCAGCTGGACCATAGTATCCTCTCAACAAGGGGAGAATGGACATAAGAAGAGGGACCCCCCATGCTACGATATGGTACGGTCTGAAAGACAAAGTTAAAATCAGTGCAATGTAGGTTCAAAGGTGTGCATGCGTGAAAAGGTGCAACTCTGTACACGTGTTTGCTTACATCTCATAATGTTCAGTTCGGATCTCCCTGACCAGGTTCAAGTACAGATTCAGAGTGATGAGACACACCCAAGCCAGTGCGCTCCAGTCTGCAGCACACAACCATTACACAATTATTATACAGCCATGTCACAACCACAGCAACGCAGTCAGAGCAGGCACGCTTCGAATACAGCAGTGCAGACAGACTGCGCAGCACAACACATCTAAACAGCAAACACATGGTGAACGCAGACCGCTGATGACAGACAGGTTTAACAAGAACAAGATTGTTCCGAAACATACACACGATCGCCAAACTCACCAAAATATGTCAACCACCAGGCCTGAAAATCACACAGAGTGCCCTCCGGATGAGACTCTCCCTGTAGAGAGAGGAAAACATGTAGGAGATATAGAAGAAGGTTTGAGGTTTTCTCAGTCTGCCGTTATACATTCTGGGGGAAAGCAGTGGACTTGATCAGAATCTATTAAAAGGGACCAAGCGAATGTACATAGAGTAAGATTGCGTGAGGGTCTACAATTCTTTGGTTGTTGGTTTATTATTTATAACTTTGCTATGTGCTTCCTTCATTCTAATCATGCCTGTGTTAATTGCTTCAGCAAAAATGTAAACCTCTAACACTTACATCACTAATGCACTGAAATAACTAAGACACAGAAATTTAGAAAGAAAGAGAATTTCCAACAGCTTTCTCACCGACACGCATAAATTAACATTTTATCACTCTTTTGCTTCTTTCAACCTCTGTCTCACACACACACACACACACACACACACACACACACACTTTTCACCCAGGAATTCATCTGAATGACTCACCATGACATATGCAACGCTGTCAAAGAATGCTGCTACTGTCAGACTGACTATCATTTTCTGGAAACAGAACAGAACAGTAAAAGTGACTGGAGATGATGGATAGTGTTTGGAAACATATCTTTCATATTACTCATTCAAAAGGGAGCCACGTTTAGCACATTTACACATACAGTAAAGTCTGACTACCAATTTCATCAGTTATGAAAAACTAATACAATCAAATCAAATTCCTCAAAAAAGATCAAAATTATTCAAGAAGGCAAGTGAAAATGATCTTTGTTCTTATTGACCGACAGTAGTAGCGTCAATAATATTTAAGGCAGAATGGATTATATTTATTAAGCCAGTTTTCGATATTAGTCATTAAGAGTCAACAATAATTAAAACAGTGGTTCTTAGAAGTTATGGACATCTTAATCATTTAAAAAAAAAATTGTATTTAAAACAAACAGTGTGCGAATAGAATATTCAGATACACTTTATTACCCAAACTAAACAAATGTTGTTGTTGTTGTTGTTTTTTTTCAAATAATGCATTATTGAATAATAATCATTACTGGAGGAAAGGCTTGTATCATTTCTTTAAAAATCAGACTTTTGGACGCTGCTATACAGTAGGCATGGTACGGAAACAGACTATTCCAATTATCAGTATCATTTAAAAAACTTCTACGACTACAGGGCACTGAAAGGACATTGAAGGACATCAGCAACAGTGAATTAAGTTTTAGTAAGAGCTTTCGACGCCTGGGACTGTATCGTCTAAATGTTACGCACACATTACCTGAGCCAAGGAGCTGTATCGGCGCAGCAGCCAGATCACAAATAACATAACAACGCTGTGGGGAGAAGAAACGACGTAAACAATCCCAGCATACGAAAACTGACGCAAATCTCAAGACGATCAAAAAGAAGTAAATACGCTAGTTACCATGCGACCAGAGAAAACGTCCCAGTGGCTCTTTTCACCGCAAGAATCACGCCCTGTGAGGAAAAATGATATAAGACAACAATTTATTTTTTACACAAAAGTGGAATTGTCACCACTTGAACCGGCTTTTCCAATTGAAAACTAGGACTCGCTATAACTAAATCACTTAAAGTCACTTGATTGACAACCCAGGTTATTTTCACAAAACAGCTGACCAACACACACTCTGGAAAAAGAAATCTGGCACACCAAGGGGAAAAACTCGACATTGATTTCAGGAGAAGGTACCAGAGAGACATAGTAATAGATAAGAGTTGTCTCTTTTGAGATCATTTTATCGAACCCGTGTTAACACCCGACACACATGGCATCTGTTTTTGGGTGTTAATTCCGAGCATATCATTGCAACATTATTGAATAACTGATCATTACGTGTCATTACCATTACCAGCAATTACTCTCTTGTTTTAGCCACGGCTCTCTCTGTTCTTCCTATAACCATGTTGCACTTGTTTAAGGTCAACTGGTAAAACTTAAGACTCCTTTAACAGCTCTGTGATTGGATTGCACTCTGTCTCACCTACATTAAACACACATCTTCTGACAGACACCACAAGTCATTCCCTCTACCACATCCCTAGTCAATTGATGGAAACCTGATAAATTACACTGCTATAAAGAACAATAAACACGAAAGAGGGAAAGGATCGTTCACTTCCTCTAGCAACTCAAGCAGTAAAAATGTTGAAAGGCAAGTTCATTGACAGCACTTGCTGAGGAGTGGCTTTCACCAGCTGTGCTGATAGACAGGTTTCGCATTTAGTAAAAGCACAACATCTGAAGAGCAGCTGTTCTGATTATGTTTCCATTTCCAGCCTCTGCTTGTTGTTGTGTACTGTGTATGCCTTGTATTTATTCTGTATTAGACAGGTATTGTCTAACCATGTCTAGTTATATCTTGTAACGATATTTGAGATGCCATTCTCACTTGGTTGTAGCAAAGCTGGTCACATGGCAATAAAGATTCTATTATATAAATCTCAATGTGTAGTTAAATTCAGGAGACAAACGGTGGGCTGCATTAAACAAGAGTTTAGAGCTAATCCTGTTTTATTTTAATTCAAGTGGTCGCACAATTTAAAGCAGTGATTACGTTTTTTAACCTCCGCTTAAAACCTCGACCTGAGAGTAATTCTGATCGTCCGCCATGATGAATTTGCCAATCTAAAAAAAATGTAAACAGCATCGACGTTGGTGTCGAGATCAATCATTATCAATACTTTTATTCTTCCCTATAAAATGTTCCTTTGAGGAACTCTTTGGTTTTCTGCAATCCATCCATAATTTGCTGCCATTTTGGAATTTTATGTCATTGAGCACTAGGATTAAAGTAAGTCTAAGTTTACTTTCAAACTAAAACATTGATTAAATGGTGGTTTAAATGCAATCCTGATTATTATTTATTTTTTTAAACCCAATTGAAAGTTTAGTGCTACCGGATTAATAGATAAACCTTGATTTAATCTAGGTTAAAGTGTAATCTCTGTTGGTGCAACCCAAAGAATAGGAAACATAGGAAACACGAAATATCTTTTGTCTAGAATATGAACCTGGCACCACAGCACAAGAAATTATGAAATACTTCATCATACTTTAAACTTCTTCTGCTATTTACACTGATCCTCGTAAGGCATGAGCAGCTGATTTGTTCTCATCACTCCTACCAAACGCCAACAACATGGCAGCAAATCAGAAAAATGCCTCCAGCATGAAACTACAGGAAGAAACGTGCCGCAAAAGTGAGGTGCGCATGCGCAGAAAACCTTCGCGTGGTATCGATAGGACACGATCATTTGTCAGATTATTGGCAACCATGGCAATGCAGTTAGTCGAGTTGTTTTCACACCTCGCTTTGTGTTGTGCCATGAGCAGCAAATTAATTATTGTACGACAATAACTGACACCTTAAATGTAATATTCATGAGTTTAGGTTGTTTTTTTTTTGTTGCCGTCATCTCTCCTGAGCGCTGCTACTTTATACCGTCTCATCCGCAGGCCACGCCCACAGGCCACGCCCCTCTGCTGCCTCCAGCGTTAGCATTGTAGCTAGCTGGCGGCAGTGAGCGAGCCGTTATGGAGCTGGTCCACCCATCCCATAATATATCGTTAGGCTCCGAGCACATTTCTGACCGACTACTCATAGCCACATGAATTTACATTCCGGATTCGCACTGCGGCTAATGTTATATATCGCTTGAGCTCGCCACATTGCGTGTAAACAGACGTTGGCTACGTAGAACACAAACACTGGTGACGTGGCATGTTGTTAGTATTTAGCTAGCTAGTGTGCTCGTTAGTTGGCCATTTTAACAGCGGCGTGTCTTCTGGAGGTGGCTTCAAGGTGAAGCAGGCGGGCTCTAGAGCATCCAGGCCCTCACCGCAGACGTCCAAGCTACTTACACAGCGATAGTCATTCGGGTCCGCACTGAAGAACGTGCAGCGCGAGCTGCTGTTCTTGTCTGTCTCGACTGGATGACCATTTTCCACATTTTCCATCCTTATTCACTCTGCCCAGCTGTTTAGCTCAATATCGTGGTCCTCATTCAGACACATCGTCATGTGCGCGCACAACCAGCCACATTGATCAACTACTACCGTGTGCGCAGAGGGACATACGAAACGCTTCTTTTTTTTTTTATACAGTCGCTCCTGCAGAAAACAGATTCAAAAACAAAAAATACACAGCAGAAAAGTGTTTTATTTTTTATCGTGCTGTGGAATTAAGTTTAACAACAACGGGAAGGTCTGTTAGGGCTGACCCTAAAATTCACTGTAGTTTACCATGGTTTTACTGTGGTACTTCATGGTTTTACTATGGTACTTCATGGTAACCGTGACACTACCATGGTTTTACTATGGTAACCGTGACACTACCATGGTTTTACTATTTTTTACAATAGTTCTCTATTCAGTCAGTGGTGGTGGATGCAGCAGAACATTTGAAAACACATTTGAAAACACTTGATGGCTTTGAAAAAGGGGATTTAGTTATTGATTATCAACAAAATCTACCCATTTTAAAATAAAACAAATAGTAAATTGGTCATTGATTGTTTCTGTCTTTGTACTTATGTGTTAGACGATTCAATAAATAAGATATAAAAATATGTGTAAAATGTATGTTATGTATTAGACTAATATCAAAACTGTTAATTTAACATCATGACACACAACAATTTGGGGACCCCAGGGCTATAACTATAGCATACAACACCGAATAAGAGCAAATGTGGAGGAGTAACACAAAAATGTTTTAAGATTTCTCGATGTCTTGAGAAATTTCTCAAAAATGACATGAGAGCCCATGTAATGTCCATAGTCAACTGGAACCTCAGGGAAAATTTCACTGTACTTCCTAAAAAGTTTATGCAGAGTATTAAACGTGTCGTTTTTTGGATAAACTTTCTTTCTTTCTTTCTTTCTTTAAATTATTATTTAAAATTTTCCAGTTGACCACCCCTTTTTTTGACATGAGGAAGAAACCTTGAGAGGTACCAGACTCAAGAGGGAACCCATCCTCTTCTGGGTGACACCCGATAGTGA